>JAMXBB010000007.1:96849056-97122493 GCA_024138015.1 Lumnitzera littorea
ACCAATACATGTGTAGGTAGTTTTTATTGTATTATTTATCATATTTAGCCTATTATTACTAGAATTGGGTATCGGTTTGTTATTAAAGCTATTTTACTACGTATATTTGTAATAAGTAGCTTAAGTTAGCAAATAATTCCCCGCAAATTTCTATACTCCTAAAAATATAGGGAATTCAATTATCACTTGATTTCAGGTTTTTTATTTATCGCTTATATATTTGAAATTACAATTTCAACCTATCTTAACATCATTATAATTCACTAGAAATCAATATAGGTCAATTTCATCATTTAATTTCATAAATCCTATTTATCTCATATTTTTAGCCTAATCTCTAGCTATTTTTAGGTCGAAAAATATAATAAATATGAAAAATACTAAAAATAAAAATTCAAGATACATAGAAATTATCTATATATTATGTATATCCTCCAAAAAAAATTTTAAGCTAGAAACAACATCATTTGATATATTTATTTTGAAAGTTAAAATTCGAATAATAGTAATTTTCTTAAACAAGTATATTAAATATTCTAAATTTTTTAAAAATAAAAAATATCACATGAAAGCATGTATAAAATAATCTAAATATAATTTTTTTCAAATTTTTCAAAGTAGATTTGCTATTTTTTAAAAATTATTAAAAAATAAGGCAGAAATTTAATTTGACTGTTCTTGAGTTCTCCGATGGCCGTGGGGTGGTAGGGGGTTGTTAGATCAATTGGGCATGAGGGGACTGCTTGGGGATGGTTGGGTTCTACAGCAAATTCACGTTTGCCCTAAGTATTAGATTAGCTCGGTGATTGCTTTGTTTTTCTTATTTTCTTTTTATTTTTTCTATTTTTCCCACAAAATTTTATTTAGATAATCTAGTTCCTAAAGTGTCAAATGTGAGGTTATGGAGCCCTTTTATATTACTTTAAGTCGGTTGCTTTCCTCCTTTATTTTTTATAATTTTTGTCCTTATTAATTGTAAGTAGCAGGTTGCTCTTTTATGCAAAATTTGCTTTTGAATAAGCAAATTTCCACTTCCCTAACCTATTACGTGAAATCCAGTCATCTCCAGCAATTTCCAGCCACAAATTTGAGTTTGTTGGATTGAATTTGAAATTATTCAAGTATTTTAAGTATATTATATTAGTATTTAGTTATTTATTAATATACGAGTATATATATCCCATGTATATATCACGTATAGTATATGACTATACTCATATAATTATGCTTTTAACATCTCTTTTATTTTTAAGATATATTTCTTAATTATTTTGATGAATTCAACACATAATATGTATATATATATATATATATATATATTATAGTAATTTAGGGTTATAATTATTATTTATATCGGATATATTCATAAAAATACATATATATTTATATAGTAAATCATACAATATTATCTCATTTTATTGCTTAATTAACTTATCTCTAAGTTTTCGTCCCATTCTAAGCTCGATTTTAACGATTTTGAGCAATTTTATACTACATTAAGTAATCATATTATCAAAGGGTAAAATTGAGATTTTGGATCATTGTTTTCAAAATTCAACTTCACTTAGTCATTTTGACTAACTTTTCTATCTTAGTCGTAAAGTTTGAGCTCAATCGAATAATTTTTCTTTAAAGGCCCTAAATCTAGACTTGGTGGTCCTAAATATAATTTTAGGAGCTTACATTCCTTCTTACACTTATTCTTTATTTAACTTCTCTCTCTAATACTCACATTCCTTTACTTTCTTTTACTATAACCTACCTTAATTTTGCAAATTTTGAGCAATTTTCTTTTACTTTCAAGTAATTAAAGGTATATAAACTTTAATCTATACTTAGATGTGTTGTTTTTATAACATTTTAGGCCAAAAGTAATGAAAAACCAAGCTAACAACCATTTTGCCAAAAAGTTTGAAGTTTATGTTGACAAAATATTTATAGCTATGGCCTTACAAACTAGTACCACAACTTTTCACAATTCATATGTGATACTTAATCATGGAGTCTTACAATCTCCTCCTACCCCCCATCCCCACAACCCCAAACACACGATGTTCTCGTAGAAGACTATACAATTGAGCCTAGATCTTCCCTCATTTTTAGTATACAATTCGAGCCACCTACTATTTATAAGTCATCTTAAAAGCATACATGGAGTCACACCCTGATGACACTTCACACCTTCCTTGAACCTCTTCTCTAAATTAGAGCCAAACTCGAATCATCCACCTATAAGTAGGGGGGTCTGCTCTAATACTATTTATAACACCTTGTAGTGAATAATCGAGCCAAAAGCAGTGAATAACCAAGCCAACAGATACTAATGGGCCCATTTCAACTACTTGGCCTAAAAGTTTTAAGCTTTTGTTGACAAGATATTCACAACCATAGTTTTATAAACTAGTATCACAACCTCCCATAATCTATGTAGGATATTTAACCATGGGGTCTTATAATTTTACCCAATGGTTTGCAGATTATTGCAAAGTTTAGTTAAGGTTTGATCAACGATTGTGAGATGTACAGATGATGTAATCTTTAGTTTTAAGAGTGATTTTTAAATGTTTAAGTGATGATTATTGATGTTTCAACATATATGTTATTAATCTCTCTTAAAGTTATAGTCTTAAAGTTGAGGGTGAGGAAGAATATATTGGGAATTGGTAGGAGATAATGAAGATGGGTTTATTTTGATGAATTGTTTGATTATATTAGCCTATTCATGATAGAACCCATGTTGTTATTGTGTTGTTGCCATTAACACACTCATAAATTGCTACACTAAGCATGAATTGTGCCTGTGATTCCTCTTACAATAAGATGGATGCCCTTTGCATGCTTAAATTTGGATTGTAGAAGATTACGAACTAGGATGAACCTCTTTGTGTTTTCATTGATGGAAGCTAGTTTATGAATTTGGATAGTTAAAACCAGTATTGCAATGTTGGAATTCTCTATTATGTTAAACTTATAAGAAGCATAATTTTCCTATAAGAAAAGCTTTAGACACACGATCTCATAATAGCTTCATTTCTTTGTTTTTAGATATGGCTTGTGCTAAAGATGCTTACGAGAAAATTGGCACTAGCACTGGAGTTACTACGTCTAGTCGCCTTCCAACACACTTAATGCTTTGATTTACCAAACCAGCTCATAAGAAGCGATGCAACAAGCTCAATAAGAAGGGGGCCAATACCTCAACTATTGTAAGTTGGGAAAACTTAGCTAGAGCTTGATATGAGGAATCTGTTAGAAGCTATTTGAAGTCTAGAGGATGAGATCGATTGTTGACCATTAATGAGCCAACCTATAAGGAACTCATGTTGGAGTTCCTTAGTACCTTCAACCTAGACTAAGACTACATTGAGAATGGTGTTAGGAACACCATGCGCTTCTAGGTAAATGGCCAAGAAATGATTATGCCATTCTTAAGACTTTTAATGGTGCTAAGAATATATCTTAAGGAGTTTTTTCATACTCAAGAGCTTGAGAGGTTGCCATTCAAGTTGCTACGAGGAGCTAATGATGTGCAAGTAAGGTATAGGCTAAGCACATGTAGATTGGTCTATAGTCCAACGTAATCTGGTGGAAATTGTTTTTCTTCATAATCTAGCTGAGAGACACTGGATAAATTTAGAGGTGAAGATGGCTTTCTTTTTCATGAGCTAGGCTACAAAGGTTAGAGTCAAGTATATTTTTGCTGGACCATTCATCACCCACCTTGTGAAGAATTTGGGGCTATTTGATGAACTCTCAAAGATGAAGCTAGTCACCAAACCCACCCCCATGACTCTTGATTTCGTTAGGGCTTTGAAGCTTCCACCTCTACTCTGAGCATCTAAATTAAAGGAGATCCAAGAAGCAACAGTTGGTACAAATATGCCTAAGATGCCCTGAGAAGTGCGTTCTATATCTTCCTAAAGGCCTAAGGCCATTATTGAGGCACTCTTAAAGCATCGTGGAATTCCCATACCATCACCACCACCTATTTCTGACTCTAACAATAGTGAGGCTAAGGAGATTGTAAAGGAGGACAATAAGGAGGAGGGTGACAAAGATTGACTTCTATTTTCTTTTTCTTTTTTCCTTTATTTTGCCAAAGACCCATTTCATTGATTTTTCTATTTGGATAATTGTATAAATCGAGACTAATTTTCCTTTTGACTATTTGCTTAGATTTCATTTGAATTTTTCTTTAGTCTGTGCAAGGAGAATCCAATTGGCGATTAGATGCAATCGTAGTTTAATAGTTTAATTTTTCCTTTTGGTTTAACTTCTTTCTTTTGTAGTTTTGTTTTGCTTTATCTATGTTACAAGGAAACTTGGGATTGTCTGAGAATGAATGGAATTCTTGTAGAAGGATCTGGACAAACTTTCTGTTTCAATGCTAACCAAATCGAGGAAGTTTTAGTTCTCCTTACTTTTATTTTTCCCTTTCATTTTGTGCTTCAATGATTGTGTATATTGGGAACAATGTACAATTGAAGTGTATGGGAAAGAATTAGGAGATATTGAATCTGAAGAATAAGGAGACATTGAATTGTATGATTATGTTATGATTGAGTACTTTAAACTTAAGTTTTTAAGCCTTTTTTTTAAAAAAAAAATAGCTATAAAATTTTGCTTCTTACTATATTTAAGAGCCAATTTCTTTTTTTTTTATTCAAAATTGCTAATGATTCTATTATAACCTTAGTTCACTTTACTAGAGTTGAATAGTTAAATCCTTATGATCTAAAAATTCCTTGTTACTTTTTAAATCAAGACTTAAGATAGAGATAGATATTGATAAATTAAGGACTAATTATCTATATTTCTAAGCTCAATATAAGAGGATAAATAAATGAAATTTGTCTTTTGAAAGTCTCTTGAAAAATAAAAAAAATAGTTGGAGGAAAATAAATAATTAAATAAAGTAAAGTGAATGAAAAAGGGTTCAAAGTTAAGCCTTATAGTAAAAAAAGTAAATGAAAATGCTAAAAAGTCTAGTTGTGGACCTTATTAACTCAAGAAATTCAACTTGCGAGGTGTCTTTTTCATATGGAATAACACTTATCAATATAGATCAAAAGCTCAGAATTGTTGAATGAAAGCTTGCTACAAAGATCAAGAGAAAAGTTTATATGAAGGCTAGAACTCACATAAAAGTGAAAAGATCCAAATTGGGCGAAGCTTGTGAATGGTTTAAAGGAGAGTTTTAATACCTAGTGGCCTAAGGTTATTTAGCCTTAGACTTGCTAACTAAGTGAAACTACTCCATTTCAATTGAAAAATAATGAAAAGAAAAATCCTTTAGTGAAAAAAATTAAAAGAAGTACGGAGACAATTAAAGAATGAGTTGATATGACATGCATTCGGTTTGAGTTTTTGTGGTTAAAATAAAAGCAAAAATGATCTCTCTCCTCATAAGTTATAGTAGTAAAATGCTTATAACTTTTTCTTATTTTGTACATGTTTATTTTGATATTCAATTTAATTTTTGTTTAAGTGATAAGGCTAACTTTGAATTATCTCAATTGATTGTTGAAATCTAATAGGTTCTTAATGATAAAATTTAAGTACTCTAAGGGTATTGTTTGATGAAAGTAGAAAAGGTGATTTCGAAGGAAATGGTGAAGCTCATGAATCAAGGATGCAATTTTTTTGTGTTATGAGAAGAATTGATGACCTTAAGATGATCTTTAATTTTTATTGTTTTGCTTAAGGACTAGCAAAAGCTTAAGTTGGGAGGAATTTGATGACACTCATTTAGCATATATATTTTGGGATGGATTTGTATAGTTTGTCATTCTTTGTGCATTATTTGTAGATAATTTGGAGCATGTTGTTAATTATATCTTTTATAGGTTTTTGAAGAGCTTTTTTATGAATTCTTAAAGAATTTGATAAAGATTTAGAGTTTTAATAGAGGATACATTAACCAAGACATTCAAGTGTAGGTTTTAAATGAGAATTGAAGTCTAGAAGAGATCAAGTGTGAAGATCATGGTCATGCTTTTAACCATGATGATCCTTTGTCCAACGATTTCATGATTTTTAAAAAGATTTAAGTGGAAAGGAGAGTTACGCCTAGAGATCACAGTCATGATCCTAAGGCATAATCATGTTATTGATGAGAATCTCTTATGTTTTGAAAGTTTCTTTGTAACCTTAGTTTATAATTTTATAAATAGGAGTTTAGACTTAGTTGTTATAGAAAGAGCTCCCTTAGGAGAGTTGTGTAAGGTAAAGTAGAGTAAGGGATTTTTCTCTTTTCTCTTTTCTCTTTTCTTTTTGTCTTTCTCATGATTTATTGTTATGCTTTGATTCAATTGTATTTAATGAATCTTTATTGAACCCTAGTTTCTTATATAACATTTATTCTCTCATTCAATCGATGATATTACTTTTGTAATCTAGTTACATTGTATTGATTATCTTTAATTCAATATTGCCAACTGTGGAATTAATATGTGAGTCTACAGTATAGTTCATAAGATCCTATAGTAGGTGGATCGATATAATTGGAAGTAATTAAATAGACTAAACAAGTTGGCTATTTAGTTTCTTTGGATTAGTACAACCTAATGGTAGAATTTAAGATCTTAATACAATTTTGAGATATTTTATTGTAGAAGTGATTCAAATAGAAAAAATTTAAGGTTAAGAGTTAACTAAGAGATGCGAGTCCAATTAATTCATATTAGAATTCCAATGGTCCAATGAGTAATTAAAATTTGAAAGTTACATAGAATTAAGTAGTAAGTAATATATTTACTAAGGATTATCTCTTTTCTAATTAATCTTCTTATTTATTTTCTTTTATGGTTCTTATTTTCTTTATTCGTTCTTGTTCTTGTTTATCTCAATTAGGGTTTTATTTTATTTTATTTACTTGTTTTTTAATTTCTAAGATATATAATTGGAAATTTAGAAAGGATTACTAGTAATCCAAGATTTCCTCGATTTAATAGTTCGCTATGGGATCAATAACTCATACTCATAATCCATTTTATACAATAACTTAACTAGATGGAGTTGTTTGTATCCCCATCAAGCACAAAACTATAACTTGTTTGGTGTATATATCTATATGTATATGTATATGTCTATGTAAAATCATTCATAACTATTTTTACATCATAAAGGTGTTGACTTTTATATTAGGTAATATCAATTGTTAAATAATGCTTCTAGAGCACTTGATAAGAGTTGTATATTGTAAAGATATATAGAGACACATATTGGCAGCTTAGTTTTTATTTATTCCCCTTGTAGCATAGCTATTAGTTTGATGTGGTAGCCTATATATATATATATATATATATATTATATAGTCATCTTATTAGTTAGTTTTATTAGTTACATTTTATTACAAAAATGAAGTCTAACTCTTTGAGTTTTTTCTCTGTTCTTGATATTGCAATCATGAAGTTTTCTTCAATCTAGATGACTTTTCTTAATTTCAATTACATTTGTTGCTTTCTTCATGGTATCAGAGCCAAAGTAAAGTGGTTCTTCGATTAAGTCGATTCATTTCTTCATTTTTACAATAGAATGGGTACTTGATCCACTTTACTTATCTAGTTCTAATAGTCTAGGTATGTGTATTGGAAATTTTGTGTTTAATGGAAACAATTACATAGTTTGGAATAAATCGATAAGGATGGGATTAGGAGCAAAACTCAAATTGGGACTTACCAATGGAACTCCAGATAAACCAACGGAGGATTCACCTTATTATGTTAAATGGACTAATGTGATTATATGCTCCATTTGCTAGGTGTTTAATTTAATGATAAGTGAACTTTAACATAATTTCTTATATTCCTAATTTGCTTTTGATATGTATAATGAAATCAAGGAACAATATGGCATTGCTAATGAACCATTAATGTTTCAATTACAATATGAAATATGAAATTTCAAACAAAATAACATGACAATAGGAGCTTACTATAATGGACTTAGGAGGTATTGGGACGAGCTAAGTATAATGTATAACCATCCAAAATGCAATTATGGAAGGATGGATTTTTGCACCTATGGATTAAAGGAGAGGATACAAGAGTTTGAATTGCATACTAAGTTGATGTAATTTTTTATAGGTTTTTTTATTTTGATTGTGGTGCTTATGTTGATGATTGAAAGTTTATATCAAGATACTATGATTTCTTAGGAACAACGCTTGCTTCTTGGAAAACTAAGAAACATACTACTATTTCAACATCTTCTAATGGGGCTAAATATAAGAGTCTAACCATGGCTACAAAGAACTCCTCTAGACTTTTTATATATTACAAGATCTTGGTGTTCTAGTTAAGCAATCTATTTCCTTGTTTTGTGATAACAAGTCGATATTGTTAATCGTGGTCAATCCATGTTTACATGGTAGGACCAAATACATTGACATTGACATTGACATTCATTTTACTAAAGATCAGGTTGCACATCGATTCATAAAGGCCTTATGTTTTCCTTCCTACCATGAAGTAGCAAATTTTCTTACAAAATCATTAAGCGAGAAGTGCCTTATGTTTTTAAATAGAAGTTAGGTCTTTAAGATGCCTCAACATAAGGAGAGGAAGAGGAGGGTTGGGGGGCTGGGTGGGGTTAGGTAGGGTGATGGGGGGTGGGGTGGGTAGAGATATATAGAGATACGTATGTGGTAACTTAGTTTTTATTTATTGTATTGATAGCATCACTATTGGTCTAATATGTGGTAGCTTGTACATATAATAGTCATGTTAGTAGTTAGTTTTATTAGTTATATTTTATTACAAAACTGAAATCGAACTCTCTAAGTTTTCTCTTTATTCTTAATGTTGCAACCATGGAGTTTTCTTAAATTTAAACAATTTTTCTTCATTTCAATTGCATTAGCTACTTCTTCATATATACAAAACTTTCTATATTTTTTTTTATTATTCACTTAAAATTTTTACATGTAATGATACATAGTAGGAAAGTATCATACCATGAGACAAAAACTCAACTCGAAAAAGGTTTTCAACACAAATGCATGCAAAGAAAGATTCTCATGATTAGTGCCATGACCACTATTCTCTTATTTAGATAGAATAGTATAAACTTTTCTTCCCTATAAAAATTAAATAAAATATATCTAGTGGGAAGAATGACACCTTATAACATTTTTTATGGAAAATTTTCTTGTTTCTTATCAATGAATATCTTTAGAATTTTTTCTTTTAAGCTATTATGGAAAATATAAATAACCAAGGCTCTCAATGGCCCGTAATCAATATTATATACACAATTATATCTTATAAAATAGTTATTGAAAAAGGAAAACGAATTTTCTAAAATTATAATTTTTACAAAAAATTATTGCAATGAAATGAATCGAGTTCATGTGTAGATTTTTAATCTTGTATGTTGTAACAATACGATATTGAATTCTCATTCATTGTTGTAGAATTAAAGCTAAAAAAAAATGAATAATATTAGCAAAATGTAAACAAAGCTATTAAATTTAGGATAAATTACAAAAATTTAATCTACCTTTCGCCGTTTTACAAAAAAATTACCTATATGATTTTTTGACAAAAGCCTTACCTGTGCTTTCCATCATCTTGTTCCATCCAATTAGTCTATTAATGACATCACATGCCTATCATGTGCTATAAAAAAAAGCACATTGAAATCACCTCTATTCACCGTTCCTTCAGTTGTTTTCACCCTTAATGTGATGTCATTAAGGGGCTAATTAAACAGAACAAGAAGGCTAAAAGCTCAATTGAAATATTTATTTGAAAAAAATGACAGAAGTAATCTTTTTGTAAAATGATGAAAACACATGTCAAGTTTTTATAGTTTACACCTTAAATTTAGGGGTGTCTTTGATAGTCCAAACACGGCAAATATAGGAAGTCACAGAGTATAAATTGATAATCCTGTGTATGATTATTCAATCAAAACTTGTCCATTGAACGGACTTTTGCATTGTCCAAGACGTTGTTTCTAATAGCATAAATATTATCTTCCAAACGGATGGATCGGTTTTAATTTTTTCTCTTAAAATTGTACTATGTATATTACCAGGGGAAGGTAAAACAAAAAAAAAAAAAAAGAAAAGAAAAGAAAAGAAAGACCACGGAAATAAAGCCATTTAAATTCATATTATGACGATGATTATAAGTTTTAACAAAAACAATATATAGTAATGAGTCGTACTAAAAATTCGAAATCTTCTCATCGTCTAGTACTCTAGTAGGTAAAACGATGTGGACAGCTAATCAGTGTTCAAATTGCTAAGACGATTAAGGGTCCTGTCTCTACCATTAGTCTAGATTTTGGAAAAAGTGTCTCAATGATTGACTTTCGTTTGTAACAATAGTCACTAGTGACTGCTAACGGGACGTGTAAAAATTATAATGTGGACTTATCGATTCACTAATTAACACTTGACGTATTAATTTACTTTTTCTTTTCTTTTTTTTGCAAAAAATTACAATTCATTTCCATGTTGTAAGGGCTGTTTAAAGTCATTTTCAAAAGGAGGAGAACTTAAATTAGAAAATTTTAAAAGTGAAGAACTCAAAAATGTGGATGATTTGAGTAAAATAGTTCAATGGTGAGAACTTGAAATTGCAAAGGAGAATAAAAATGGACAAATTTTCCCTAAATTATGTAGAGGAATTTATATTTTTCAAAAAAAATATTTAAATAATGTCCGATCAATTTTATGATATAAAATTCTATAAAATTTAATCTATTCATTATTCGTATCTAGAACTTGCCACTGACATTGCTTACGGGGGGAAGGGGGTGTTGGGGGTGCGGGCGAGGGGCGGGGGGTGGTGATGGTTGCGGTGAATTCCATATTTTAGTGTGCCGGAAGCATTAAATTACGAAATCTGATAAATATGGATTCATCTTTTTGAACCGAAATATAGGCAAAAGAATTTATAACGAGAACCATAATCTTCTTATATAGCAAGAAAGAACCACAAACCAGCTTTACTACTTAAGTTATCTATTAGTAAGTGCGTATATGTGATGTGTGATAATAAAATTTTAAATATAATACAATTATTGAATCAAACTAGATATATGACTCATGATTTAAGAAAGAAACTACCATTACACTCACTATATTGTAACAACCCTCAATTGCGATTTTTAGAAACCTTAGACTATACCATGTACTGGGATATATAGGTTCTTCTGCCTAAATAACATAGTAGATAAGAAGAAGAAGAAGAAAATTTGTTGCTCATTAGTGAAATAAACTTTTATACCACATAATACAAACTTCAACAATCATAGCACAAAAAATGAACTGCCAATATGGACTCCATTTTGATATTTTAATAATGAAGAGGTCTGGAGAGTTATTAGGTAGGCATTATTTTGTAGTGTTGATTTTGTAATGGAGAGATTGAAAGTTAGTAAGTAGGTGGTTATTTAATGAAAAGGTAAGAAGTTGTCGTGTGTTAATAGGGGTTGATTTTGTAATATTATATAAAAATTTATTTTTATATGTCTAAGATATCAAGATGGCTAATAATCTTATAACTTAATGGAATAGATATTAACCTCCTAAGTGGGATAGATTGGGTTCGAATCTTCTCTACCCTTCCTTTATTACTGTAATTATGGGGAAAAAAAAAAAAGATATCAAAGTGAGCTCTCTCAATTTAATATTATAGATAAAAGAAAATGATAATAAATTCCTAAGGATACTTTTTAGGAAACAAGTAAAAGAATATTTTTTATGTACTTTTTTCCTTAAAGTAATAATAGAAGTTTGAAAGTATGAAATTCTTTTAGATTCTAATATATGTTTTGAAGAACCTTATATAATTTTGTGACAATTTGATTAAACTCTAGCTTTATAAATGCGGTCGAACATCTCATTTTAAAATTGCTTCGCTTGAAAGTTTGTGTCCAAGTAAACATCTTTGCCTAATTTCTAATAGGTGAACAATCTTGATTGAATTGCTCTATTTCTTCATATTATTTTGTCTTGCTCTTTTTTCTACTACCCCTTTTGGGGGGTCGAAATAATACTGTCAGAAAAAGAAAGTGAAAGCAAAGGAGACTATATTATGATGTTGTCCCTTGAAGTAAAAGGAATAATATAACATATAATATTTCTTTTGTAAGGGCTGCTAGTCTTTGCCATGCCTTTTGACTTGGAAAACGAAAAACTTGACGACAAGAAGCCATAAGTCCCTTGGGACAAACTAAAGCCACAAATTTTTCTATTGGGTAATTCAAGTGAATAGGCTGAAGATAAATTTTTCCTTTTTAAAGGAGAAATGGAATTTTATTCAATGGTCCATTGTCGTGACAAATGTGAAATTAATGAGATGGGATCGAGAGCTCCAAGTAAAAGTACATTTCTTCTACAGAAAAGGGTGCTTATGGCCGTGACATAAGAAAATTTTATATCGAGAATAAAAACCTAGCACTATGGTGAGTGAAAAACCTATATAAAGAACATAAGACAAAACGATCATGCAAATGTAAACCTAAATAAGGATCAAGTGTTCATGCTTGTGAAGCAGGCTTCAAATAAGGTGGTCTGCAAATGCCATAGTATAGGCTCGGCCATTCTTGCTTGTGAACCAAGGGGCTTGGTTCAACGATTGACCATCGGTTTTTGCAAATTTTTTTCTAAACATGGACAGGGTGGTTTGTTTTTGTAAACTTAGGCACAAACCGAATAATTTACAGCCTAAAAGTATAGATAAAGTCAATGTTACATTTGTCATCTAAACTTTGCCTATTCTTACAACTAACTATCTTTTTTAAAGTGTTAATTTGATACTTAAATTTTATCCATTTTGTAGCTACTTACCTAAAATTTATCCATTTTTATAATTGGCTATGTGAACTTTATCTATTTTTTAAATTAACTACCTTATCTAAGTATTATGAATGATCTTGAAAAATTTAAAGATAATAAAGTGACTCTTTTAAAGTTCAAATAGTTAATTGAGAAAAACGAACAAAATTTATGTACCAAATATAATATTTACCCTATATATAATTATGGGTTCACTTTCATGCAAGCAAGCACTTATTAAATGGTTCACCGGTGCGGTATATATGGGAGAAGCATTGGTAAATTGAGGTTCTAGTGATCATGGGCTTTGAATGACTAATAGAGTATTTTACTGATAATGATTCTAACCTTGTTCTTATTGCTTGGGCTATTTTCAATTCTATAAATTCATGGAATATGGTATGAGCTGACCTTTCTCTCTATTAATAAATATTTATCGAATAGGAATTATTCTAAACCCTATTCAAATCCATAAAACAAATGTAGCATGAATGCTTAATATTTATATATATATTTGTTGAAAGTCCTTAATAAGAAAATATATAAATACTAAAAGTTAAATAAAAGTTTAAACGCTACCCCCTCCCACGAAAAGGAAAAAAAAAAGAAATAGAAAGAAAGAGAACCCACACATTAAAACATATGTATATGTAAATACATAGCATTATTTGGTTGTTTTCGCATAATCCATTTTGCTATATTTTTCTAGGTAAATTGTAAAAAGACCTCTATGATTGAGGTGTTTGTGTAGTTTACCCTCTTTTACTTCTAGAATATAAGCTTAAACCCCCTGAAGTTCTAAAAAAGTGAACTTAAACCCCAATTTATTATTTTACCTTTAAATATTAGTGTAATAATAATAAAAGCAAAAACAAAATAATTTTAAGACATAAAAAATGAGGAACCAAAAAAAGAAAGGATATGAAAATTGTTATCTTCATCTTCTTTCCTTAATCCTAACACCTCATCAATTTACACTATTAACCCCGTTAATGTGATCATTATTATGATTGCCATCGAAATTACTAGTAACCGTATAATGCCATTACCAAATCTATCCCATACTTCATCAGTATCCTTTTGTTTGAGCCAACTATCATTGTATCATCATAACTATGAATGCCAACTAAATTTGCAACCGAAGATAATGCAACAGTCTTTAAGACAATGGGGCTATCACTATTTATGCCACCATGACATTACATCCTCACCACCACTTCAACCTCAATTTTACCTTCACATTCCACTCACATGAGCAATGATAATAGATGTCATGTCAAAAGTTTTATTAATATGATGTCACAAGATAGTTGAAAAATCTAAATAATCTAAACTATTGATTTACAAAATTAATATAAATTGAGAGCATAAGATGGGATAAAATCCATTTATGGTTGATAATTGTAATGATTAGTGCTAAGAGAAAGTTAGAGAAGAGGGAGAAATAGGAAGAATATGTGCTTTCTTCTCTTGAATTTTATTTAGGTTTTTTTTTTTTTCTTTCACAATTATTTAATTTAGTATAAAATGTGTTGATGGTGAAAGTTGGTATTGCAAATATTTGGACACTTAGCAAATGGTAACTCTATAAAAACAAGAAAGTTAGGCTATAGGTGTAGCGACCCTAGGAGGGGCTTAGTAGTATTGCCTAAAATTTCCATATCACGTGTGCACCCATGATAAGAAAATCGCCTTACAAGTCAGAGATTGCAAGACTCTAAATAGTTGTTTGCTACAGTCTTCAATTTTAGTTCATTGACTCATTATATAATATATATAATTATGGATATCCAATTTTTCCACAATTCTTCAGAACCACAGAGAATCGGTATCCTCTACCAAAATAATGAAATAGGATAGACAATTTTAGAAAATTCTAAACTTACTAAAGATAGTAAACTTAAATGAGACATTAGTCGTTTTTCAGAGCATTCTGAATTAACTACACAAGCTTTTCATCATACTGATTCAATGGTAGCACTCTGCACTCGATTCCTATCCCCTTTCCCAACTATCGATCAACCTGCAAGGAAAAGAATTGTTGGGGTGTAAGCTTACGCTTAGTGAGATAATTACCTTTGTCAATACCACATAGCAGAAATTTATTATATGCATAATCATATGAATGCATGAACAACCAGTATGCCAAAAACGCATGCAGTGACCTAGGAACTACATACGACTCAGAATTACGCCCCCTGAAGTCGGGGTTTGGAGATAATTAACCTACCCAAACCAAAATCCGGATTCTAGACCTTGAGTTTTAATTCATTAGCACTACTGTGCTTAAGTCAAAACAAAACTATGTATATATATACATATATATATATACTTTCATTACCGAATAATAAATCATATTTCCAAAATCTCAAGTCTAGCGGTATAGTGGCCTCCACAATCCACAATCACACGCCCTAAGCAGAAGCCATAAGACTCGGCCCCTCGCCGACGGTTGGTGTCTCCCGGCGCCTAGTAAGCCCATCAGCTTAAGATGGAGACTCAATATATATGATGGCGTAGCTAGTGCCCAATCCTGCAAGAAACTCGTATTCCTGTGAGTCCCCTCCCATCTTCTGCGTGAAGCGGCAGTCAATGTTATCCGTATGCAATATGGGGAATGCATGATTCATTTTAAGTTCTTAATCGTACCAGTGATTAACTTAATTTTTAGAGTGACCAAACAATTTCATTCCATACAATTCACATATATATATGCATTACAAGCAATTCCCATTATTATTTATAATTAAAAAAAATCATCACATTCATCCATAAATTCAAACACATGCATCTCTCATATCCCATAAGCATCCAAATTTATATATATAGTTTAGGTGCATCTATTCTACAAGCACAATCAAGTAAAGAGTCATTGGGAATTTACTCACTCTGCCATATGGGTCAGTTAAAGTAATCCGGAGGTAAGTCATCTCCGTAAATAGTGTCCCTTGGTCATTGAAATAATTTTTATAAGGAATTGAAGCAAACTTAAGAAACTAAGTAAATTTTCCTTAAGTTATACTCTTGACTAGTTTTCTAAATTTTTCCCGGTTTTTACCTTAAGTTCAATCGCGTATAACTTTTTCGTTTTAAATCCAATCTTTATGATCTTACAGTCAATCTTCATCGTTTTCGAGTGTACTTTAATGTGGCAAGGTTAGATTTTTGAAATGAGGTATACAATTCTGTCCATGGGTCAGAACAGTAGCGTTCCTCATGTGTTGGAGTGTTTTTGGGCCTTGTTTGGTAAATGGGCTTTTTGATAACTTGAGAAATCCTTTGGGCTTGGTCTTAAGATTTTATCCTAAGCTTAAAATACTCCTTGAGATCAGATTTACAACTTTGATTTATATTTCTAAGGCTAACAACCACTTCTTGGGCCCTTTAGTGGGCTTAAGTTATCAAATGGGCTTGTTTTTTGTTCAAACTAAAGTTAATGACTTTGGTGGGCTTATGGGGCCTTAGGTGGATTTCTTATGGGCTTCCAAACAACTTCTCTTGGTACTTTAAAGTGCTGATTAGATTTTTATTGAAGGTCCAAGTTAGAGTTTTAGGCATGTTTTGAGAGTTTTAAGCTCGGTTTTGAGTTTTAGGCTTTGTATGCTTACTATACTTGCTTTAGTTAATATTTTCACTTTGTTCTTTCACTTTTATCATATTTTTAAGCCTCATTTTCCCACATTCCAAATCTGTTCATGTTGGTCCTGAGGGGTCCTTACTTGGTTTTTCAACTTGTTTCATCATTTCCTTAAGTTTAGGTAGTAGATTATGCACTTAACTACTTATGTACAAATCTTAACTTAAGTTTCCTTCCATCAAATGATCCTTTAACTCATGTTCCACGTAAAGAAATAAAAGATCTTATACTTAATACAACTCCCATATCATAGCTCATGTCATACAAAGTTGATTTCTTCATAAAACTTCATGTGATGGATTTTTCCTTAACTTAAGTCTAGATTTGAGCATATTTAACTTAATGGAAACAAAATCAACATCCAAATGACTATGGAACCCTCACGTCCAGCATGCTTATCCTCCATTAAAGTTCTCATTTCAAGGTTTTCTTAACTTAAAATCTTCCATTCAAAGCATTAAACAAATGTCCATACAAAACACCAACTTTACATGCTCATATTTTAACTTCATGTAAGGGTTTTAAGGTTTGTTTTTTAAAACGATTTTTGGTGCTATAACAACTCAAACCTTACTCATATCTTCAAGAAATCCAAGTCTCCTAACATAAATACTAATCCACATATCACAAGAAACACTTACTCGTCCTTAACGCAAAGTTTGGTGGTTGTGCACTAAGGTTCCACTTAAGCCTTTAACTTTGCCTCTTCCTTTCAGCCACCTTTTGAAACCCAAATCTTTTGCTCTTTTGGAATGGGGTCTATGGAAGATTCTAATGGTCTTAAAAGGCCTTAGATGGTGAAAGAAAATTACACAAGAACAAGAGAAAAAAATGCCGTGAGTGAAGCTTCAAAATGGAAGAAAAATGGATTTTGTGGGGTAAGGTTGTTTCCCCTTTTTATGTTTGTTTCAAAAGAGAGAAAGATGAAGTGAAAGTAAAATTGAAAGTGAGAGAAATGGGGAAGAGTGTGGCCGGTTGGAATTGGAGAGAGAAGGAGTGTTTAAATGTCTTGGAAGTGTTGTCTTAAAGCTTACAAAAAGTCAACAATTGCAACTCTTAATGATGTAAGCATTAAGGGGTAAATAGTAATGTATAAGGAGAAGTGATTGATGGGTGAATGACAAATGCATGGCCCCCCTTTCTCCCCTTTTTAGATCTGCCATGGGAAGTCTTTTTATGTCATGGAGTGGTCTTGTCACCTTTATTAAAGTTAAGCTTATGAATTCTTGTGAAAATTTGTCCATATGTAGTATAAGTGAAGAGATGACAAGGAAATTGTCTTATCACTAGATTTTGATAAGTTATCAATTGATAAATGATTCCAACTCTCAATTGATAAGTTATCTAAGGTGATTGGTTGGTCTACTTATTTATGTGTAAGGCTTATGCATGAAGATAAGGGCATAGCTTTATAGAAAATTATTTTAGGATTTTTATCTTACATTGTTTTGTGATTTATGATTTGATTTTTGTGGAATTGTGAAATTTTCTAAAGTTGAATGAAATTATTCAAATTAAATTATCGATTAATTATTTAGGGTTAAAATTCCTTAATGGTTTTAAGGTTTAGGGTTTTAAGTAGCTTTAGAGCTCGCAGTTCTTCAAGCTCGGGTTTTATCGACAATTGGCTTTTGAATTGTAAAAATTTAATTCGATTCTAAATATAAACTTAAGTTTCTAGTTTAGTTGATCCTTTGGGAACGTTTAGAATTTACTCATACTCAAATCCTATGCCTACTAATAGTAGGGTTTACAGTTAGTTTACTTATTCATGTACACAAATCTTATGCATGAAGATAAGGAGATTGTTTGATTTGAAATTCTTTTGGAGTTTGTCTCTTAAATTGATTTGTAGGTTATGATTAAATTTCTATAAAATTATGAAAGTTTCTAAAATTGAATAAAATTATTCAAATTAAATTCTTAATTAGCCGCTTAGGGTTATAAGTCCTTAATTGTTTTAGGGTTTTACGTTTAGAGTCTATGATTCTCGTATTTGAGTTTTATCGATAATAAGGTTTCGAATTGGAAAATTAAATTCGTTTTTAAATGTAAACTTGGATTCTTAGCTTAGTTTATCCTTGGGAATATTCGGGAAGTATTCTTAGTTGAATCACAAGTTTGCTAAAAGTAGGGTTTACAATTTATCCATAAGTAACATGGCTTATAAGTGAAAATAAGAGAATTGTCTTATATGAAATTCTTTTAGGGTTTGGTTCTTGAATTAATTTGTAGGTTGTGATTTACCTCTTAAGAAATTTTCAAGTTTCCTAGAGTTAAATAAAATTTATTGAAAATATATTTTTAATTATTTATTTAGGATGGTAAGTCCTTGATCATCTTAGGTTTTAGAGTTCGAGTGAGTTTATGTATGTTTTAAGGTTTTTCACCAACTTGGGAATAATTTACTTACATTTATGAGCTTAAGGATCAATTGGCTTAATTATTTAGGAATATCGTTTTATTATGCAACATATATACATATATATATATATCATATGATAATTTTATTGATTTATGACTTTTCAAGCGTTAAGATAATTTTATAGAGTTTTAAATTTTTTTTATTTTATTTTTTTTTTAAGTACACGTATGTAGAGATTGGGGTTCCTTTGCATGATAAGAGTTTCCAAATTATATAATTGGGTCTTTCAAGTTCATTTTGAGTTCCAGGTTCAAAATTTTAGTCGATTTTCATTTTATGTAGTTTTATTGACTTAGAGAAATGTCTACGACACTCGAATCCGATACTATGTTTAAAAGGTTGAATTTATAGAGTCTACAATAGGAGTGCTGTGGTAACTTTGGTGTTGGCTCTTCAATGCTAAAGTCAAGTAAGGGACTAAATGAAAGGAAGAAAAGGGAAGTGAATTGTGTAAAAGTGTCTAAAAGAAGCTCGTTATAGCCCTCCAAACTCTATTTATAGCAATAGATCCTGTCCTATCTAATAACTATTGCCTCCAAAATGTACACACACACTAAATTTGAATTTAAGACCATTTACCTATATTAAGGGATGTAGCTTAAGTAATGGTGGTTGCTAGATAGTTATTTTTGTAAGAAACATAACTGCTTACACCCTTTAATAGAATTTGAATTACCTGGGATTAATTGAGTCTTAACGAGCTGCAAGCAGTTTCTTTAAGCTAACCAAAGCTAATCTCTCCTATTCAGGTTGAATTATTCTATACTATTTAGATACCTTTAGCTTGCTAGCTTTCCCAAGCTAGTTGGTTATTCGAGAGTGGCCTAAAGGAGCTCAAAAATGCGATGAAAAAGGAGCTAGAGGTGAGTAAGTAGACTAGATGTCCCTTGTTTTAAGTCAGTTTGAATCTTGGGGAAGAGTTACTACCAACATTTGCCCTTTAACTCCACTTGATGGGTACTTCAAGGGGAGGATTAATATCTCTTTGAATCAGTCTTTGAGTCTAAGTTTTATTTTACCGTAGAAAACCATCTTAGAACCTATGTTATCTCTTGAATACAAGCTGATTGTTTTGACTTTTTCTTTAGAGCTATGACGTATTCTATAGAGATTGACTTGCTCTTTATTTGGCTTATTGAGGAAGTTTCATGTTTGTTCAAGTGACATTTCACATTCCATTATTGAAATATGTATAGTTATGTTAGAAACTATGGGTGCCCTCGATACTATAATTTAACATGGGTAATCAAATTCACAATAGACGTACATAACTGAATAGCTTACAATAATTGATAACTACACTTTACATGAATCCCGAAAGCCATAACCCTTCTATCATCTTTGTCCTTTTAATTTTATACTCTCCTTTCTTCTCATTTCTTTACATTCTGTTCTTTTATTATCTTGTGTCACCTTGCGTTTCAAATCTCTTTCTACCTTCTTTGCCTTAAAAGTATCCATTTCTATACAGTTTCACCTTTGATCAACTTTCCTTACTTTTCATTCACACCATTAAGGTAACCATGTCAACCACCAAATCTAAAGACTTAACTTTTGTTCAATAGTGGAGCTAGGAATTGATCATCGTACAGTAGGTAGGTAACTCTCCTCCTTATGAAGAACCCACCAATATAGTAGGCTCAGATAAAAATTACCCTTAAGACCGATTTAGGCTTATAGGTTTAGTGAAAATATGTGTTCTTAGGTCATGTGAAGAACCCACCAATATAGTAGGGTCAGATGACGATTACCCTTAAGACCGATTTAAGTTTACAGGTTTAGTGAAAATCTGTGTTCTTAGGTCATGGAAAATTAGGAAACTCCCCATTCAATGAGTCTTTACCAAATACTAAGGGCAATTCTTAGGCAATTCCACCACACTTAGGAATTGAATATGACATAAGTCTTAACAGAGTGGCTAATACAATAACTGAACAAGAGTTGAATGCTTTGAGGCTTAACTTCCATTGTACACCATAATAACCCAAACCCCTCCACCCACCAACAAATTAGAGAATAGAAAGGCTTTAACCACACAAGCGTATTACTTCACTTAAAGACCAAGAATTTGACATTTTCAAGAAATACTTTGAGGTTTCAAAAATTTTACTCCACATATCACTACATTTGCCCATCTATGCTTACCTCAACTCATATAGATTGATAGTAGCCGTTTGAGTGCATTTGCAAAGACTTAAAAGTTAAGGCCACTATAACCCGACTTCGCTACTTTTTTACAGTAAAGAAAAGTGTTAATTGGATTTACATATGCACCTAACCACGTAGAAAAATTTTGATAGGGTTAAAGTCTTCCATACATGATTAGAAGAAAATATAGGTTGTGGTTAGGTTGGAATCTAACTTAGACTTCCCTATAGCTTGGAGCAAACCGATCAAGCAATCTAACATTAAGTAGTTGCTTCCTAATGATAAGAAGGCCTATGACACTATTATGGAGACCTATAACAATAATTGGTTCATTTGGGATATGAACACCGTTATTTTTAAGCACCCTTGTGATGCTTCAATCTTACATAGAGATGAGGCAAGAGTGTCAGAGGCTATCAGTACCACTTAAGGTGATGATATTAAGGGCACTAATGAAGGTACTATTCATAAACAAGGTATAAGCCATTTGTGGTCTTACTGTACTGAGTAGGCTCATAAGAGGAAGGACCTTCGCATCTACTTTAGGAGTTGAGTGGTCTTCCTTAACCGCGCTCAGCATGACATTTATAAGTTTTTCTATTTGTATTTTAATGTCTTCTCGACCTAATCCTTTATTTATTTATTTTGTAGATATGTTGCTAAAAGATTACGACTCTAGAGATCTATTTACCCAATTCAAAGCAGGCAGCTCCAAGAAAAAGGATAAAGTTAAGAAAGCTTCTAAAATGTAAGCTCTTGTGAAACCACCCATAAAGCCACTTACGAAATCCACCATCTATAAAACCATAAAAGAAGTTCAGTCAATAAAGACAAAAGCAAAAAGGTCACTGTCGAGCCTAGTTTTTCACCTCCTAGTTTTTAAAATTAGGTCTTCTCTAAATTGATCAGTACTAAACTCTTACCCATTTAGTATTGATCCTCAATTAGGGTTCAAAGAAAATCGGTTCTTTTTACGTTTTGAAAGTACTTTAGAGTTGCCATTCGACTAAAGTTAGAAAAAAGAGTTAAGTTATAATCAATTGGGTAAATTAGTTATAACTTAGCTACTAGTCTATTGATTAAACCATTTTATAAAATGGTTTTTTTTTTTAAACCAAAGATCTAGATCCGGTGGTTAATTTATTAAACCCTAAACTGGTACCACTTATTAACATTCCGAATTTAACTTTGCTTTTCAAATATGCCATTTTAAATTTCTAAACAACTCATCATATTACATGTGATTAAATTAATTAACTTACATAAATATCTACAAAGATGGAAAAAATAAAAATTTCCCTATTTTAAGTCGTTATGTACTTACATACGAGTGCCTATATACCCGTTATTTGGGATCAAACTTTCGTAGTTCATTTACGAAAAGCATAACAGGTTGATTAATTTTAATTCTTGAAAAAAGGCCCGGTTTACGTTTTTTTTCCCGTTTTAATTTATTTAAGGAAAAATTCTAAGGGTCCTGATTTAGGGTTTTAATTTTGAATACTCTAAAGTGATCATAATTTAGAGATAATCCAATTATTTTTATTTATTCTTGGAAAAACCGATTTTCTAAGTGTCAAAAGTAACTTTTTTATTTTTTATTATTATTCTAATTTATTATTTTTATTATTTACTTTCTATTGTTGTTATTTTTTTTTTTTTTTGCTTTTTTGGTTGAAATATAAAAATTAAAATAAAACACTTCTTCTTCTTTTTCTCTCTTTTTTTTCCTTCATTTTCTTTTTTTTTTTCCTTTTCGAAATTTTCTTCTATTTTTAATTACAATTACATATTGAAGTAAATAAATAACTAACTATGTTAATAAAACAAAAAATGAGCTGAAAACTAAAAAGAAAACAAGGTTGGACTAAGCTTTGGGCACGGATCACTTCACCTGGATTTCGAGTTGGATCGGTCGGTCAGGTCAGGTTGCCTCGACCTAACTTACATGCATTGTACGTATAATGGTCGAAGAAGAATAACAGCTGCGATAAGGCTTGCTTTGGGTGATTCTAAGCCAAATTTTACATGGGTGAAGGTGGATTCATGATTGATTTATTGGACTTGGGGGGTATAGATACCTAATTTTTGCTCCTCTATTGTCTTAATTTTTTCATTTTTTTTACAAAAAGGGTCCTAGTTCAAAAAAATAGAAAATAATAATAATAATAATAATAATAAAAGATAAAAATAATGAAAATACCAAAAAAAAATAAGAAAAGAAAAATATTATAAAAATTTTGTAGATTTTTAGGAAGTAACTTATATTAAGGACAAATAGTTTTAGTTCTAGTTTAGTTCAAATGATTATTTTAGGGAGTCACATGGTTTAAGTGTAAATCGGTTGTATTAAAAATCAAGGCATAGGCCAACGGTCTAATGGATAAGCATTGAAGTATTAGATTGGATTTAATTTGAGATCTTAGATTTGAATCTCACTAGATACTTAGGTTTCTTTTATTTCGATCTTTTTATTTTTACAAAAGAAAAATCAGTTGAGCGTACAGGATTCGGATTTAATTTTAAATCTTATCAAATTTTTTGAATCTAATGCAATAAAGATTTGTGAGATTCAAATATAATTTGATTTTCATCAAATCGGATTTGAATCATTACAAAAGATTTAAATCTAGTTTGATTTTTATCAAATCAGGTTTAAATTAATATAAATGATTTGATTTTTTTCAGAACAGATTCATATCGATACAAAAAATTTGATTGGATTTGATTTGATATGATTTGTTTCGGGTTTATAAATACATGTCACGCCAACGACGAGCAAAGAGACAAGAGTACAACTCCATTCAGCTGTAACCAATACATCACGACATTACTACGCACAAACAACATAACAACAGAATTATTCTTCTTGTTGTGCACTATACGAATACATGTTGCCGATGACTTGCACTCGCGACCCTCGCACACAGCAGCACACCTACACACGTTAGATCACTTGTACGCTCTGCAAACTCCAGCATAGTTTAGCAACCAAACTCCATCGGCATAGCAGTTCATCGCCCGAATATAGGACACGTATAGCAATCCCTAACATACGAATGGTTATCCTTCGTATATAGTTGAAGATCGCATATCGCTGCTGTACGTACAAACTTCACCGACAATGGAAGTTCTAGGTAGCAGCCGATCATCCTCATCCTTTCTTCCATCTACGGCCGGTGATCAATCCATCAACAGCACCATACTCCACAAACAACACCTGATCCACAACGCTACAGTAGACCATCCTCTTTGTCAGCACATACAGCACGTGACTCTCCTCCACCGATAGCAACTTCAATTACTATGACAGCCACGACCAATGCCCACCGCGCTTCCATTGTTACTTCACCGAACAACACACAGCAACAGTGGCATACAATCCTAATCTACTGACTATACGTAGTTCTCCAATCACAGATGCTACTGTTTACACGCACGCTCCGATTACGTCCAATTTTCGGCAACAAATGACAGCAATTAAGCAACAGTATGCCAAGTTAATTCCGATCAATCAGGTTCGGCTGTTAGATTTTGTTTATTTATTATTGTTTGGTTGTTATTATGTTTAAGTTCCTTAATTGTTTAATAGTATATATATATATATATATATATATATATTATTTAGGAGACTTTTAATACTAGTTAAGTAGGTTACATAATTTATTACTTTATTTAAACAAGTGGTTGTTGACAATAAGAATATAAATATATATATACATGTATTAGCTTAGGAGTTTATAGTATTGTTTTGGAATTCTTCACGTAAGAAGTTTTTCTTTTGATAAAAATTAATAATAAAAAACCTATTTTAAAATTTTTTTTAGATCTTCTAGGGAGTTTTTTTTATCAGTTACGAGTTAGGGCCCTCTAGATTTTTTTTTTTAAATATATCGAATATATTAAAACGTAAACTCGGTCAGTTTTTAAAAATTAAAATCAACCAATACATTAAAGTTTTCAAAAAGAACTACGATCATCTAATACCGGCTAGTAGGTACATGGGCACCTTTGGGACGACGATAAAATATGTAGAAATTTAAATTCTTTTTCTTTTGATTATTTATTTATTTATTAAAAATATTATAATTAGAAGAATAATCCTAATTTCGATAAATAGATAGTGGTATCCGTTGAGGTTTAATAGGTTAGCTCCCAAACTTGGAATCCTTTGGTTTTTCATTCAAATTGAAATCAAAGATCGGTAGCCAAATCGTAATCAATCCACCCAATTGGTTACGGTTTCTCTTTTCTTCCTGACTTTGGTCGAGTGGTGATTCCAAAAATTATTTAAAAAAAAACGAGAATTTCTTAATTTCTTTAATCGAGGATTAATATTAAATGGGTTAAGGTTTAGTATTAATCGGAAAGTAAGAAATTAATTTTAAATAAAAGAAACAAAAAAATTAGACTCAACAGTTTGGCGACTCTACTGGGGAATGCTAGGGGCTAGCTATTAGAAGTTACCGAAAATAGGATTATTTTTCAAAGAAATAAATAAATAAATAAAAAGATGAAATAATAAAAATAAAAAAAGAACTTAGGTATGTTATTTTATATATTTGTTTATTTTATTTCTTTTTACTAACATCTTTTTTGTTACAGTTTATTTAAGGGGGTAATTTTGGGGGTTTACTTTTATTCTATTTTCCTACATCATAAATGCATAGTAGATATGGTTAGAATTAGGCCGTCTTAAGACCTTAGGAGGAGGGACCATTGTGTAAGCTTCGGATATTGTAAGGTAACCACCTTCCAGGGCCAATCAAGCTACCCCACTCAAGTTTAAATGCGACTATAGAATCATTACTTTGAAAAAAAAAAAAAACGTAGTGGTTGTAGAATTTGAGAACTTTTAAAACCTACCCTTTGCATTACATGAAAACTTTTCTTTCAAAAAATCGCAAGAACCTATGATGTGGCAGATCTAAATGGACAAGGGCAGTTGTGAAGTTGTGGTTGTAGTTGTAATATTTCCTTGTAGATAATTTGTAATCATTTTGTGTAAAGTTTAGAATAGGTTGTAATTGTAATTTTGATTTTAATTTTTATATAGTCATGGCTAGATCAAGTCAAGAGCCCTTTAAAGAAATTCATATCCACTTACCACATTGGCCTAAAAAACTACTTCAAATGCGATTCCGACTCTTCATCCCAGATAACAGGAGTTTATCAAGAATAGGATTAGGCCCATCCTCTCTTTTGCAGAAGATTCCTATAAACATCACTCTAGTGCGGGCTTTAGTTCACTTATGGGAGCTCAAATCCACCAGTTTCTATATGGGCCCACATTAACTAAGCCCAATTTTAGAAGAATACTCCCAATTGTTGTGGGCCCCTGCAATCACTAATGATGTCTACGTCCTAAACTTGGAAGCTGTAGCACCAAAGATCTTTAGCAAGTTGTTGGGAATCAGAAAAACTGAAATAAATCAGGTTCTAAATCAAGGAAAGACCATTCGATTAGAAGCACGGCACCAGTACTGAGTTAACGCTTTTATGTTGGTGGTCTTCAATACTATCTTGTTCCCTGATGATAGACGCCGAGTTCACTTCAAAATTGCAGAACTCGTAACCCAATTTCTTGAAGGGAAATCATATGTCCCGACCCTTCTAGTCGAGCAAGTCCGGTCACTGAACCATCTCAAGAAAAGGAAACGAG
The DNA here is from genome assembly GCA_024138015.1 of Lumnitzera littorea. NCBI lineage: Eukaryota > Viridiplantae > Streptophyta > Magnoliopsida > Myrtales > Combretaceae > Lumnitzera > Lumnitzera littorea. The sequence goes on from JAMXBB010000007.1 coordinate 96,875,722, forward strand.
GAGATCTGAAGACTAATATGATCCTACTAATAGTCTGGTTCATTAGCTACATGAGAAGTTACTAACTTGATTTCAATCGAGCTAAGTTTACTTAGCAATACAATCTCATCAAGTCTTTTGAAGAGAGAATTGAGCTACCAAAAAATATAGCTAGCCACTATTGGGTCCAATACTTTCAGAGTATGAAAGCGGAAGAGTTGTTGTTGATACCCAGGTGATTTGCAAGCAAGGAAATGATAATAGGGTGTGAAGACTTCAAGGCGGTCCCTTTGATCAGCTTTAACCTCTACACTAGATACGTCCCAGCCAATGGACTCATTGAGGACATGATCCCCAGACCATCATTAGAAGCTATCTCATTGGACTATCATAACCCTGGGGTGATGGTGGCTGACAAAGTAGCTAAGCTCCTGAGCATCCGAGCTCTTTAGTGCACAAGAAGGACCACCCCTACCACTAAGGGGATAGCAGGTAGGAACTAGAGAACCAAAGGATTTCTCTATTGTCAACTAAAAGGGTTGAAAGATATAGAAGACAACAAAGAGAAGGGAGAAGGTCAAGTCGAAGTTGAACCCGAGAGAACGAGTAAAAGAGAGCAGGAGTTGGAAAACCATTGTGAGGAATATCACCAGAAGATAAAGGCATTGAAAGCACAACTGAAGAGGACTAAGGGCAAAGAAGAGGAGGTTCCCAAGATCCGAAAGAGGAAAAAGACGTAGGATGAGCCTACTAGCCACCAGAAGATTAGATTTTAGATTCTTTTAATATTTTCTTCTTTAGAATTCTTTTTTGAATAGAATAAGAGATGTAAAGCTTCGTAATTGCAAAAATTAATAAAAGTTAGTTAGGTTTTGTCACATCAAAGGTCTCTTCTCAATTCTTAATTTTCCATTGCATTCGTATGATACGCATCTTACATTTATACGATTAATAACTCTTTCTTAGAAAAATGTAATATATATTAACCCTTTACTAAGTTGGCAACTCAGGTAAAATTTCAAGATAACTCCCAAACGTCAGGTCTTTCGAAGAAGTCCGATTAGAACACGTTCCCAGACCAGGATGGCCACTACTTAAGGAAATGATGAAAATCCCAAGATCAATGATCCCTCCGGGCTGAGGTTCTGTTCCATAGAAAGGGCTATGGAGAAGATGGCAGAATAAATGAGCTTCTTAGCAAACAGCATCGCTTTGCTGTAAGCCACAGCATCGGCTAATGAAGAAAGCTCCAAGACTCGTTATGGGAAGAATACACAAGCTCCTGAACTAGAGCATGAAAATCAAAAAGACTCATTCAAATCAGAAGGGGTTTACCTGAAAGACAACCCGACCTTCGAACCTGACACGTATGCGGCCCCAAGACCGATTGAGCAAGGGCTTAGTACGGATAGCTTAAAGGAGCTAGAAAAGAAATTAACACAACAGATAACTAAGAAGATGAAGGCACTTGTAGGGTATGATGGATTTAAACAGGTAGGGATCACTAAGTTTTCCATGTATGACATTGGATCATACCTTGAGAAGTTTTAGGTATCAGAGTTTGAAAAGTATAATGGGACGGGTTACCCTAAGCTCTACACTAGGTTTTACATTAAGAAGATGGGTAAATATGTTTAACATGATTCACTTATGGTACAGACATTCCAAGATAGTTTGACCAGACCGACCCTAACTTGGTATGCCCAACTTGATTTGAATCAGATAAATACATGGGAGAAACTTGCTAGAACATTTTATGAACAATATAAATTCAATGTAGATGTAGCTCCAACTATGATAGACCTAGTTGCCCTATGGAAGAAGAATAACGAATCGTTCAAAGAATATGCTCAAAGATGAAGGTCCTTAGCTGCAAGAATCTCTACTCCTACTACTGAGATTTGAATGAGTCTTTTTGATTTTCATGCTCTGGTTTAGGAACTTGTGTATTCTTCCCCAACAAGCTGTAATGAAGGGGTAGAAGAAGAAGTAGCGTTATGTTCATTAAGTTTCTATCTTAATTCTTAATTATTGGCTTGAACTTCTTCAAGCTCTTTAGCAAACTTGGTGCATAAAACTTCCAATTATGTTATGCGTGAGTTGCCATCATTCTGCTTGCACTTCAGTAAGTTGATCACAAACTTCCACTTAACACACCTCTAAGGTGCACTATTATGGGGATCTTTCTTCCTGAGTTGCCCGAGGGTCATTACTTTCCCCTAGAGTGTTGTTGTCTTTTGATTTTGTCTTAATCACCACAAAGGAGTAAATGATGCCAAATTTTTTATGGTAAAAATTGGTATTGTAAAATATTTGGTCACTTGGCAAATGGTAACTCTTTAAAAACAAAAATGTTAGGCTATGGGGGTGTTAGGGGACTCCAGTGTTGTCACTCCAATATCTAAGTCAAACAAGAGATAAAACGAAAGAAAGAAAATGTAAGTGAATTGTGTAAAAATTGCCTAAAAGAAACTTACTATAGCCTTTTCAGCTTTATTTATAGTTGCAGACACTCTCCTGTTTGATAATCGTTGTCTCCAAAATGCACACATATGCCATATTTGAATTTAAGACCAGTCCTTGATATTAAGGAATGTGGCTTAAGTAATAGCAGCTAGTCGATAGTTATTTCTACAAGAACCCTAACTACTCGTACCCTTTGTTTGAATTTGAATTCCTTACAGTTGACTGAGTCTTAACGAGCTGTAAGCAGTTTCTTTGAGCTGATTAGGGCTAATCTGACCTATTCAAGTTGAATTATTCTATGTTGTTCTGATACCTTTAGCTCGTTAGCTTTTTCAAGCTAGTTGTTTCTTCGAAAGTAGTTGAAAGGAGCTCCAAAATGCAATGAAGAAGGAGCTCCAAAATGTGATGAAGAAGGAGCTAGAGGTAAGTAGATCACATGTCCTTTATCTTGGTCGATCTGTGTCTTAAGGAAGAGTCACAATCAACAAAATGGTAATTTGGGATTTTGTTACACTTTTTTAGTAGGTTAGAGAGTCTAGAATTATATTTTCAAAATAAAAGTAAAAGTGCATGATCGATGTATAAAACATATCCTATTATTTGAATGAACATGGAAATAACCATAACATAAGCTTATGCAAAATGATACTTTCCCACATGTAGATTAAATATTCTAATCACTTTGGCTAATATAATCTTTTCCACTTTCGTTACTATTCTCCTTATATCAATTCTCACTATCAAAACCCCATGTCATAGTATAAGCATATACAATTTAGAATGCATGTTGATGGATAAAAGGAAAAAATAAAAAACCACATGAATAGATATGTATCTTTACATTTACAGCTTCAAAAACTTTTTGATGAGTTTTCATTTTGTCAATTGGACTTTTCCTAATTAACTATATTTTCTTTTTGAGTAACTAATAATTGCAAACTATTATATAGTTGAATATGAAATAACACAACCCTTTAGTGTTGCATTTGCATAATTTAAAAGATTTTAACTCTTTCTAAGTGACATAATCTTCATATAAATTTAGAAAAAAGTTAGTTAGTAGTCTTAAACAACCAACATATAGTATATATTTATATTAAATAGAACAATAACAACCATACCATGATATGCTAATCAGTTGTGTAGCTTTATCATATGATCTTATACTTAATTGTTTCCTTAGAAGCTTAGATAATGCTGCTGAACTACTAATTAGAATGATTAGGCCTAAAGATCTATATTATTCTATTGCTCTACTCAAATACAAACGGCTTCCTTAACTACTTTAAGAAATTCAACTGACCTAAAAACACAGGTATTTGCTCTTAATCATCATCATCATTTTAGGTAAATCTATTTATCTTTTTTTATATTGTATAAACATCAAAGCAAAACAAGTGCATAACATAGGGTTTTAACTAATTTAAGTACTTTACCACAAGTTAACTGACTTCCAGTGTATAATTGCTAAGATTGTCCACATTATATATTACAGCATCTCACTTCTTAGAACTTTGCTCTTCCTGCGATCGTCGAAAGTCCCCCAAAAGGGTATTCAAATTCAAAGTTCCCCAATGAATGTATTTCACAGACTAAGAAATTTCCAACTTAGGGTAGATTCGTGGATTCCAAGATTGATCCGCAATCTTCCCGAAGTTTCTTTTCCCTTGCAAGATCCAATGTGCCAAGAAAAGCGAAACTATCCACCTGTCTTTGCAAACTCCTAGAAAACTGGAGAACAAGGGATTTTTCAATTAAATTAATCAATCATTAACTATAAAAATAAAAATAAAAAGGAAAATTCAGTTTGCTTCCATCTTAATCATTTCGACTTTACTCGCGACCGACCAATGACCCACACCCACCTTATTGTATAATATTATTTATTTTGACAATGATTTGAAAAGGACATATTATAAATTAAAGTAAAATATTGGACACGAGCACCGGCCAATGGATAACTAGAAACAGATCCGTGACGATTTATGACAACACCACCTAAAAGAAAAAACAAAGATGAGCTGGAAAGGCTAAAAAGTTACATCGCAAATATGGGGAAAAAATTAAAATAAGCTTTTTTTCCCCTTTCTTCTTCTAAGGAAAAAGAAGGTAAATGTTTTTTCAATTTTTCCTTCTTTGAGCTGAAAGAAATCTGTGACTCAGCAGCTCAACATGTAGTCACTAGTAATAATCTTAAATTTGCATGCCCATCAAAAACACCGGCCTCTAATACCCTATCATACAAGGAAATTAAGTTAATAAAACAAAAACACATACAACATAAAACATTATTAGGTGCAAAACCGGAAATAAACGTATAAAAACCCTAATAGCGAACGGGGAAATATTAACTAATACTAATTAACCCGGAGGTAGAATATTCTCCGATACAATTTTATTGAAAGGTCGGGACAACACCATATTGAGCTTCGGAAACGAACACGCTATTATGAGAACCATAGATATTGTCCACTTCCGTGTCGAGATCGGTTCTTTTAGCAAACCGGCCCTTGATTCGGGGCCTGGTTTCAGCATAGGCTTTTCGCGAAGCGTAACGGATGGTTTTTTCAAATTTCCGGTTCTTTCTCTTCTCTCTATACCGGAGTACTCTGGCTTCCCGGTCCAGTCCACATAACTGAGTGGGTTGAGATGTTGGGTCAGTACTGTTATGACTACTCACGCTTTGAACAAATGGGTAGGAAATTTCTGACATGGTGTTTCCTTCTGGTACTACTCCAAAATCAAGAGACGATGATGATACCTGAAAATTCGAGTAACCCCTATCATTGATTGAATTCCAATTTCATAATTATGTACAATATACACGACTTTGATATTGTTTTTGTAATTACGTCTTATATTTATAACAGCCTCTAGATAATTCATTAGGAGTAAGAATTGAACATACATCATCCTATTATGAGGACAATAACTTTGGTGTAGAAACACTTATTAGCAATTCAATTTTTACGATTTTAATTGATTTTTTTTTTTTTCAAAAGTATTAAAATCGTGAAAATCGAGCTGTTAAGATGTTCTCCCAAAGCATAGAGCAAATCATAGACAAATTTCTTGCATACAAGGAAGTGAGTTTGAGAGTATTTACACTTTGGCTTAAGGACTGAGTGAGATAGGTTAGAGGAGAAAGCTTTGATCTTCCAAAATTGATCTCGAAACAATTTTCCGAAATTGGATTGCTGACAATAGGTGCCGGGACCGGTTTGGTCTGAACCGGGACTAAACTGTCCATGCCGGAATTAGGATACTTGTCAACCGGATTCCCGAATTCAAATTCTAAGAACGTGTCCACATCATTGAAAAACGCATCTCCATTTTTCGCAGGATCACTTCCCTCCACTAGCTTATTCGTATTCGTGTTCGCGTTTGACAACAACCACGCTGTGGCTTCCACTTCAGCGTGTCCGTTACACACGCCACCGTACGTGCCCATACCCGTGTTGGTGGGCACCACAAGGAAGTCCAAAGCGGGCGACTTAGCGATGGACTCTGCCGCATCGACGAATGGCTCGATCGGCACGCGCTCGTGGCGAGAAGCCAGTGGATTCGCGGAGTGGATGTCGGCATCGCACGCAACGCATAGCGCGGCAGCATCCGCTTTGCACGTGACAGCGGCGGGGGCGTGCTCGCAGACCTCACACATCCACACGCGCTCGTGCCGGGTGGGGAACTTATTGGGAGAGTGAATTTTGGAATCACAAGTAAGGCAGAGAGATGCCGAATCGACCCTGCAAAACACGGCGGATGGTGCTGCTTTGCAGGAGTCGCAGGGCTTGGCGGAGACACTCCACGCGGCCCCCAAGCTCTTCAAGGTAGTCAAGCTTTCTCCTCGAAATCCCATGTCTCGGTCTCTCCGTTTCTCACTCGGTAGTTTGCTTCAAGAAGGAAGTTAAAGGCTTGTTTGGCAAGAGGAAAACAAAACAGATTGTGTTGCGCTATACCAAGTATCGAGGGGGGTTTTAGAGGAGCAGAGTTCAATGTATGAACCTTCGGGTTTTGGTGTCCTGTTATCTATCTAATCTCGTCGGACATAGAAAATCTGGTAGCAATCCAATGGAACGGGGACACGTGGGTGATCTATAGCCAAGTAAAAGATTTTATTGGCAATGCAGCGTAGTTGCCTAGTGTAGTGCTGTATTTGCCAAAATGTGGGTCCCATGGTTGGGTCACCCAATTGGGCCGGTGGTGGATTATCCGGCGGACCGGATATTAGTAAAAATTAGCAAATCAATGTGTGACGTGGTGATTGGTTCAAGTTGGGTATATCTCTTCATGGCCTGTCCAAATTCGGAAGGTTTTGTGCCCCAATTTTCATATATTTGGAAAAATATTTTGTTTTCTCTAATTAATCCCTTTTACCGAAAAATGGAATTCATCAAAGTAGGATTTTTGTTTTTTTCCCCCTTTCTTTTTGCCAATAATGTTTGGTACGACGCAGGATATTTGATCATGGGTCCATCTGCAAATACATGTTGAATGTTCATTTAGTAATATAAATAGATTGATAAATGTTATACAAGGTTGAAAAATTATAATAAATGCACGTAGATAATGAATGTTACACAAAGTTACATATGCATCATGTCAATTTGATGTAAATTATACGATTGAGATGGATTGATTGGTGTAACATTCATCACATGTTTGGATTATTAACAATGCAGATTACTTCAATGCACCACTTTATATAATGTCTATATACAATCTTTCATGCTATTATTCCATTATGTTTTTTAGAAGGAGGGGAATATGATCATGCTCCATCCCAGCAAGAAAGCAACCACCATACAACCAGATCATGAAAGGCTTGGTAAAGTAGGACTCAAGTTAACGTTCTTCTGTTTTTGCCATACATTTAGTTAAAATAACTATAGACTAAGTCAAGTTCTATTGTTGCAAAATGTTTCTAATCAAATAGCAATACAAAATTAGACAAAGAATAAAAGAAAAATCTATTATTAGAAATAACTTATATATAAATAATCAATAAAAACTTAGAGTTGCTTAAGGTCATGTTATCTACAAGTGCAATAATACATCACATATGTCCTAAATATAGTGTAATGCCCAAAAGTAAGGGCAATAAAGTCATTCTAAACATTCCTAAACCCCCTTATCCTAAAACCCTCAACTATATTTTTCTAAAACTTCTACTAACACTTTCCTTATCTTCATTTCTCTTAAACTCACCTCTTTTTTAAGGAAACTCCACCTTTATCCACTCAAGTTAAGTTTAAGGAATCCATCATTTTTGCAAGATTAAGGTAAGAAGGTGAAAGAAAACCCATCTTTACTTCGTAATTCAATGAGATTCTAAGTTTCTTCAAGCTTTCCTAGTGTACTTGGCTTAAAATGAATCTGAAACTCCATCTTTTGTAGTTTCTCTTCTTGGGTCAGCTTCATTGCTTGGTTTTGAGGGTATCTCAACTGCCTAAGTGAGTTTTCTTTTCTTTTCTCGTCTATTTTTGTTACTTTGAGTTTAAAGAAAAGAGTTAGGTATGGGATTATGAGTTGAGATTAAGTAACATGGATTAGAAATTAGAGTATTAGAGCAACTAAGGTTATAGATAAATTTGTGCCTATAAGTGTTGTGCAATTAGGATACGAGTAGAATATTGATGTTAAGGTTTCCAAGTAACACTGTTCTACAAGAATTATAGAATAGTAGGAACTAGTAGGCCAATCCAAGAGTAACCAGTTGGCTAGTTCAGCTTATTGCGAGCCATAGAAGGTTGGTCTTAACCAACTGACTAGTTCAACTAAGGACCATTTAGTTAGTTCACCCTGACCTTATTTTATGACTTCTTTCCTCCATATTTCCTATGCAATTCGTAAATCCATATTCTTCGCCCAAGTATTATATTCATCTTCCCTTTTCAAGATCCAACATTTTCCTAGTTTATTAATCGCTTAGGTGCCTAAGATAGTAAGATCTTATGAGATTTCTTTAATTGTTGATTTAGATTAATTTGAGTAGAGGATTAAAACGAGTTAATGTCAAGTTGTATAATTCAAGTTTTGTAATTGTTTTGATTTGGCTCATCAAGTATGTAATACATGTTTGTTGAATATGCTTGTTAGGTTAGTAAGTTATAACGAGACTAATTTAATATCTAGCTAATTAATTGATTGATGGTTATACCTGAGTCAACCTAGGGATCCGTAGTAGTAAACCTTTGGAAGGCAACTTGTTGATTGGTATGTGATACTATCCCTTGTAGAGTCGTATACCAAATGGATATAAGTAGATTTAGGTGACTCATAGACTCATGGACTCAAAAGTGTTTGGACTTGTTATGATAGTTCCCAATACCATATTATGTATGTATTAAGAATACAAGTATAAATACGTAACTATATATAAACATAAGAGGTATAATGGGGTCATGAGTACCTTTTTACTGTTTGTAGGTTTAAATTAAAGATAATAAATTGGATGGTTGTTGTCTTTTGCATTTAATGTATGTGTATGACCTATATGGCACATGCATATGGTTGTACATTACGTATTGAGATACATTTCACTCTTTACCTTTTCCAAATGTAGGTACAAATGAGTATGTTATTTATGAGAAGCGCTATGTTATACAGACTAAGAGGAAGATGGTGCAAACTATTTATATTACTATGATGATAAGAGATCGTAGCTGGACTTTGGAGATAGTTAGTGAGACTTTCTTTTGATGATTGATGGTTTTTAGCTAGATGGTGACTTTATGGATCTCTTATGTTTGGTTAGTCGTTTTTCTAAGGAATTTTTGTATATTTATGACTCATGGAATTTTCTTGACCCTTTAATTGTTTGTTGAGGAGATGGATTCCTTCACGTGCTTAGGTGATGTTTTTGGACATTGTTAGTCCTAGAGTGCGTTAAACCTCTAATGATGTTACTTTTATGATATTTTGATGTTTTAATGATTGTAGAGTGGATTAATTATTTTATAGTGGATTAGTTATCCTACACAAGCTAATTATTACTGGATGTGTTATTTGAGTTCTAATGATCATTACAAAAATTTATGGGAGATAATGTTAGTTTTAAAGCCTTAACATCTTGCTAATTAGTAGCCTCACATGATGGGTTGCAGCACCTTAGGTTCTAAGATTACATGTCGAATGTACATCATGTTCTTTAAGTATAAGAAGTAAATATTGTATTTTAAATGAATTATCAAATAGGATTAGATGGAAAAAGATTATACAAGAGGAATACATTATCTTGATAAGCCGACATCTCATTATAAGAACATAGAGTAACTATGACTATGACGTATGGATAATTATAATAGCTACCAATTTATAGTATAAATTATATTTTATTATGTATCTACTATGGCAATTTTTTCTTATTGTAATGGTAACTTGCACATTTAGATACACTTTTTAAAATTTGCAATACGAAAAACCACCTATAGAGTATATGATGTGTCTTTGGGGTAGAACACACGAAGAGGCACCGCAACAAAGCAAAACAAATAAATAGAAAAAAAAAGGTTAGCAAAGTCTGGGCAACTACCGAATGAATACGACTCACCACTCGATTCTACTCAATCTACAATTTAGCAGATATAACACACCGGTCAAAATTGAAAGGTCACTCGCTACTACTCCTTACTAAAGGGAATAGATAAGAGTTAAAATACGAGAACACTAACGTAGCTCAAATAAGTAATTTCTATATTGAAAAGGATATGATTCTATGTACATAGAAAGTGAGGGTTTATATTCTTGCCCACTAAGGTTATTTTGTATGTATGAAAAGACAAAAGGGTATTTTACAATCATGTTACATGAATCATACTAAAAAGGGGTAAAAAGGATAAAGAATATTCAGTACGAAAGAGAAAGAGTCATTCTGGAATGTTGTGTTAGAAGACATGTGTCACTTGATAGCTAGGTGTCTGGAATATGATACAACATAAGCAAAAACAAGAAGTGTTGGTAGTTAGGGGTCAACCTGATTTGGATTACGTCGGAAGCCAATCAGTCTGGTTAGGAAGTCAGCTGAATTGGAGTCAGGCTCTAGTGGTTAATTGAAGAGCTTAGCTCGGTCAGCCTTTCTTGGGTTACCTTTTGGATGAGGACTTCGCAACTGGGCAAGAGCATGTTGGACATATGTGAGGATCTGAGAAACAGGTCGGCAAGAGGTTGGATCAAAAAAGGAGTCCTTATCTCCGCTATGGCTATTTTTCGTACGAGCCCTTGAAGTCCTCTAGCTTGGCTTCTTGTGATTGGTCCAAGGGATTGATTCTTATCATCTACTTAGGGGTCAAAAAGATTTGTCCTCAAATCTGAAGCGATTTATACTCGTTCTTCTAGGGTACTCGTAAGGTTTTTGTCAATTGGTTGGTAGGGAATTAGATCGAACACATTGAAGGTAGAGGAGACACCATAGTCATCAGGCAACTTGATCTGGTAGGCATTACAGTTGATCTTCTTTAGAACCTTGAATGGACCATCAGCTCGAGAAGATAATTTGTTCTGTCTCAAGTGCCGGAATGGTTCTCAAGTGAGATGTATCCATACTAGGTCTCCTAGTTGGAAAGAAATAATTCAGCAGCCTTGGCTGCTAATCTTTTGTTGTCTTTGATTAAACTTGGTGATCTTCCTTGTGATAAACTGGTGTAACTCATGTAATTCTTGGGCTTGGTCAACTTCGGATTGACTCTCTTCAATAGCTACTAGGGTGCTAATCATGTCTAGGGGAATGGTTGGGTTAAGGCTATAAATGACTTTGAATGGGGTCTTTCCTGTAGTGCTGTGGACAGTTCGATTGTATGCAAACTCCATGATTGGTAGGCATAGATCTTAATCCTTTAAGTTCTTCCCTACAACAGCTCTAAGCAGATTGTTTAGCATTTTGTTCACCACTTTAGTCTAGCCATCAGTCTAAAGGTGGCTATTGGAGTTGAACACTAGTTTAGTCCCAAGTCTCTTTTAAAGAGTCTTCTAGAAATAGCTCAAAAATTTCATGTCTCAATCTGAGACAATAGTCTTCAGTACTCCATGTAGTCAGATAACCACTTGCAAAAACAAATTAGCAATATATAAAGCATCGTTAGTCCAATGGTACGGAATAAAGAATCTTTCCCTCTGGATGTTTGGGGCAACCTTAGGACAATGTCCATGCTGAGGTCGGCCCATGGTAAGGTAGGCGTTGGCAGAGGCATGTACTCTCTATGGAACTCTCTCCTTTTCCCTTAGTATGCTTACACGCTTCACAACGACCGACTACCTTATGGACATTCTTAGTTAGACCCGACTAATAAAAATTCTCTTTCAACAAATTCATTGTCTTGACCACCCCAAAGTGGCTTGAAAGTCTACCGCTGTGAGCTTCCTGGACCAACAGTTTACGTGTAGAGCAATTTAGAATACATAGCCTACTGTCCTTGAATAGATAGCCATCTTTGAGATAATATCCCTTGACAACAATTATGTCCTTGCTTTGTTCTATGATAGGGCTAAAATGAGAATCATGAGCATATTGCTCAGTAATTAGTGAGAATCCCAATAATTTTGTCTGTAAAGTGGTCAGTAAGGTTTGCTATCATGACAGAGCATTGGTGACCGCATTTGCACTTCCCTTCTTGTGCCAAATGATGTACAAGAAACTCTCCATGAACTTTAACCACTTGACTTGCCTTTTCGAAAGCTTATTCTAATTCCCAAGATGCTTCAATGATTCATGGTCAATATAAATAACAAACTCTTGCAATAGTAAATAATGTTGCCAAATAGTAAGGGCTCAAAAAAGGGAGTACTTCTCCTTCTCGTCTAAATAGTTCAAGGTTGGGCTACTCAATTTTTCACTATGGTAAGTGACGAGCTGGCATTCTTGCATCAGGATAACATCAATTCCAACTCCCAAGGTGTTGTACACTAGTTTAAAGGGCTTGTCAAAATTTGGTAGTAAAAAGGCAAGTGTCGAGGTGAGCTTCTCCTTGATTTACTGAAGCTTTACTTAGCTTGATCGTTCCACTTGAACCCTTCATTCTTCTTTGTCAGCTCGATTAATAGGGTGATTATTGTGCTGAAGTCCTTAATAAATTGCTTATAAAAAGAAGTTAGGCCATGGAAACTTCGGACTTCAGTGACATTCTTCAGCGTAGGCTAATCCAAAATAGCTTAGATCTTCTCCTCATCTGCTCGGATTCCTTCCCCTGATACTACAAACCCTAAGAACATCACCTCCTTCTAGTAAAACATGCATTTCTTTACATTCTCATACAACTTTACAGCTTGTAGAATGCCAAATACTTCGCAAAGATTTTGAACATGGTTGTTCAGGTCGATAATATATATTAATATGCCATTGAAGTATACGACCACACATCTCCCAAGAAGAAAGCGCATCACATGGTTCATTGATCTCATAAATGTGCTTGACGTATTAGTAATTTTGAATGGCATAACTAACCATTCATAGAGCCCGTACTTAGTCTTAAAGGCAATCTTCCATTCATTGCCTAACCTCATATGAATTTAATGGTAGCAACTCCATAGATCTATCTTTGAAAATATCTCTGCACCATGAAGCTCATCTAATATGTCATCAAGCCTTAGTATCAAATATCTGTACCTGACAGTAATTCAATTGATTGCTCAGTTGTTGATGTACATGTGCTATGAACCATCCTTTTTCGGAACAAGCAGAGCTGGTATAGCACAAGGGTTCATGCTCTCCTTCACATATCCTTGCTCAATGAGTTCGTCCACATGTCTCTTTAGTTCGGTAGCTTGCTTAGGATTCATCCTATATACAGGTCGGTTCGATAGGGCGGCATTTGGCTATAAATCAATACAGTGCTCTATGCCTCGGACTGGTAGTAGTTCTTTAGGCAGTTTTTCTGGAAATAAGTTAGAAAACTCATTTAGCAATCTTCGAATTTTTTTTTTTTTGGGACATCTAGCAATTCCCTTATCTCCATCAATCTTCTAACCAATAAGAACATTGGTTCATCAGCCTTCTTAGTAGATCGGAGCTTTTTACGGCTCATTACTAAGGCCTTTTTCTTACTAGCTCGAGTAAGTTGATTATAGGCTTCATTTACTTGGGTCAGGGTTAGGGGTTGTAACACAATCCTCCTTCCATCCTTGATAAAGGCATAGGTATTCTTATACCCGTTGTGCGTAACACGTCAGTTAAACAACCAAGGTCATCCAAGCAGTAGATGTGAAGTCCCCATGGGGACGACTTCGCACACTACTTCATCCCTGTATATATGTCCAACACTGAATGGTACAGTCACTTATTCAATCACATGTAAAGCACCCTTATCTTGAAGCCAATGTAGCTTATAGGGTCAGGGATGCTTTGAGGTTTGCAGACCTAACCTCTGCATAAAGGATTATGTAACAACATTAGTACAACTTCCTCCATCTACGATGATTATACACAGTTAGCCTTTGATGGTATACGTAGTATGGAACAGATTCTCTCTTTGGTCCTCCTTAGAGTTTGACAAGGAACTTAAGACTCGTCTCAAGACTAAGATCATTACTTCTCCCTAGTCGGTGTCACGCCCCGAAGTGGCAGAGTCGTAACTGCCCCGCCCTGTAAACCATCCTAAGATAGAAGTTGGCCTTACAACCGCTATCTTAGACCTAATCTACACAAGACATCCACAACTAACCCGCTTTGAAGTAGACAGTTTGTAATTTAAATAAATCATTTACCTATAAAAGTGAGGAATTATATATATATGTTATAATTCAGTTATTGCAGTTAAAGTTTACAATATTTCTCTATAATATTTTTCTAAATTATTACATCATTCGGAAATGAAAAATAATTCTAAAATAAAAACTTAGACCTTAAAAATATGTGTTTATTCTTCAATATTTTTCCTCACTCCCCAAGATCCAGCAGTTGCTAACTTCAGAGTAGTTGTTTGCCGCTTCTTAGCCAGCACTTGCACGACGCCTATAGGGATGTGAGCAACCACAGCTCAGTAAGTAGGGACGGAGGACTTAAAACTATACCAGAAACACAACAAGGTTTTCAATCACTTATTAGATGCAATGCATGTGCAAGCAAATGCCATCGCACAAGCAAATGCCATCGCACGACGTTGTCCAGCCCGTCGTGAGATTAGAGAAATTGCGCCTGCTCTAATCCGGGTTGAGGAGTTGCCATTAATGCAACAGCTCACGACCAAACCCAGGCTTGTGTAATGGAGACCTTGCTCCTCCCATGACTACCTTCGAACCACTGTCTTCACCCTCGTCGCAACCTCCTCTCCTGTCACTTAGTTCGATTGAGGATGAAGAAGGGATCATTTTGCAATCTTGCGCTATCCCTTCCTAAGGTGTCGGTATTTGGCCGGAGAGTCCTAAGTTCCCCTAACGGGTTGCCATACATGTCTGATTATGATTACTGGTCGGATATTTGATTAAGTCCAGTTTAGAGTGATTAATCCTTTCATACAAATCATACAATATATGCCAGAACAACAAACAGAATCATAGCATCACCCATAATCAAGCACATGCACACATTCAACTATCTAACAAGCATAACCAAGCATAATCTTAAGCCTCCAAAATACAGCATCGTATTAATCCCAACTTACCTCCACTCCTCGCTCACTCACTCGAGGTCAGATTTGCTCAGGCCATTGCCGATCATCCTTATAACACAAACGTGGTTTCAGTTTTTCATATAACTCTTATAGGTTCATTTTATCCTATAATGCTTATTGTTATGTTTGGTTTAGGGTTTAATATACCTAATTATCTAAGTCTTAAGTCTTTTATAATTATTCTAGGTTTGGGGTTAGGTTCGGGTTCAATTTCTACATCGATTTCTAAATTAGGTTTTAGTTCGATTTGTAAGTCCTAAACATGCTCGAATCCTAATGTGAAATTAATCACATTAAGCTCGAGTATTCAAATATCCTATTGGGTCTTAATTTAGTATTCTAAGTTATTCGGTACATGCTAATCCTAATTAGGGTATCGAATTTATCCCCGATGTGAGAAAATCTTACTTTTTTATATAATTACCTAAAATTCAATCTTAATTCAGATTTAATATTATTCTAATTTTTACTCTAATATTATCTAAACAACTCTAATTTTTTTAAATTTATTAATTTACAATTTCACATATTACTAATTTCTTATATTAATTACCTAATTTCCTAAATTAACCATACTTAATACTCTAAAGGTTAGGATTAGGGTTCCACATCAGAAATTAACATCCCTAAACATCTAATTACTATCTAAATCAGTAATTAATATCCTAATCACCTAATTAACTCCAAATTACCCAATTTTTCCATCATTTTAGGGCTAAAAATTAACTTAAAATTTTGAAAAATTAATTTTAAAAAAATGGCTTCATAGCACTGTTCTATATCACATGAGCATCCTACAAAAAAAAAATTGAGCTCCAAACTACACTCCTAAGCCTATTTATTTTCCGTTCTAATTATGCTCGGTTTTGCACAATTTCTTAAGGACCCTATATTTTCAGATGTGATTAAACCAAATCACTATTTTTCCATAAATCTACATATAATAAAACCTTAGAATAACAAGTTTCATAATTTTCTAAAACTATTGACTATTTTTACAAAATTACACAAGAATCGGGCTGGAAATCGGACTCACCGATCTGGGTGGCTCTGGCCACCGCCGGTCGCCGTAGCCTTGTCGACCGACCTGGGTGCTGCCACCACTGTGTGGTGGTGGTGGCCATCCACTCCCAGCTGCTCGTCTGGTATGGGTTCCCTTTGAAAGTCCTAATTGCACAATTTTTTCTAATTTTTTTCTAAACTGAATATTTCTCTCAATTTTCATCTCTCTCTATTTTTCTCACTTTCCAAACTACCCAAATGAGCTCTGTGATTTTTCCTGCTATTTATAGGGCTTTAGGGGATTTATTGTGCATTAAATGGGACAAGACAATTGCCTTATCCCTTGATTTTTGGCTTTTATGTTGTCTTATTTTAATTGGTCAAATTTTTTCTTATTTTTCCTAGCTGCCACGACCTAATTCTGGATCATTCATTCATGATTTTTTCTGATTTTTCCTTGTTTAATTATGAATTTTCTTTAAGTATTTTGTATTATTTTAGCACATTTCGCGTATTTTAAGTAATTACGCTTATTTATACTTACATGTAAATTCATATATAGTACAAATAAATATTCTTAAATATTATTTAGGTCATTCTATTATTTTTAGTATACATATAATCTATCTCTAGTAATTTATTAGTTATTAGATTACACTTTTTGCCTTTTCAGTAATTAGCAATTATTATACTTAAAATTTGAAAATTTTATAGTCTCTTATTTTATTACTTATTTTTTTAAATTTAAGTTACAAGGTCATTTTTACTAATATTTTTCTCAATAGTTTATAATTTGGGTTTGATCGGATCTTTTAACCGATCGCCCTAAACCTTGGGTTCTAAATTCAATCCTACGGTCAATTGACTTAGCTTTGGAGCTTACAATCGGTATAGACATAGGTCTCCTCTTCCTCTTTAACCTCGGGCTTCTTAACATCTTCCTCAAGCTCACTTTCGTCGGTACTATCTGCTACATCTCCTCAAAGCACCATGACGCGTTGGTTCGAACACTCAACAGCCATATGTCTAAAGCCTAAGCATTTAAAACACTTTACCTCATTGGTCTCCCGTTCGGATGGTTGGCTTTTCTCATAGGTTCTCGAGGTTAACTTAGTACTCACCAGGTCGATCATTCCTTTCCTCGGCTCGATATGGCCTCCTTAGTTCGGCGCAACATGAGACTCAAGAGAATGTTTATCTAAGTCGGCTCAAAACATTTCTCCCCTACTTTTCAACCCTCTACATGATCTTGATCACTTCTTTTAAAGTATAAAATCTCTGTACTTTTACAACATTATGAATCTCATACTTGACTCCAAAAATGAACCTAGATACTGTATGGGCCTCTAGTTGTTCTACGTTGACTCGAATCATCAACATCTAGAATTCTCTAACATAATCATCAACAGATCGGCCTCCTTAGTGAAGCTCTTACAACTTTGCAAACATCTCTTGTAGGTACGTCTTGGGCACAAATCTGCCTTTTAATAACCTTTTCATCTCATCCCAGGTTTTGACACCTCATCTTCTATCCCTAGCCGTGCTACACTCAGATTTTTCCACCACATTGTTGCATACCCAGTAAACTCTAGTACTGCAAGTCAAACCTTGATAGCATCTACATATCCATAACAATCAAACACTTTCCCCACCTTCTCTTTCCACTCCAAGTATTCATCGGCATCTCTACTTCCATTGAAAGGTAGGATTTGAACCTTGACATTAACTAGCCTTCGAGAAGCTCGACGTCCTTGTCCTTATCCTTGTAATGGGTAATAGTTAGCTTACTCTTCCTCCTCTCCAAATTCTTTAACATTCAGCTCCTTATCTTCTTCCTCAATCTCCTATAAGTCCAATCTTCGTCTAGTAACTTCACCTGCCACTCCTCCAACTCGTTGTGGTCGAACTGGGCGATTGGTTCGGTTACCTTTGCCATGGGATCTCTCAAGGGCATTCTCTTGCGGGTTAAGCGACTGTACACCTTAGGGTTGTTGCTTGTTTACTTGCATGGTCGTGACTAAACTCTCAACAAGGTTTGTGAGCCTATCAAGTCTGTCATCAACAGACCTGAAGGTGTTACTACCATTATGACTACAATTAGGTTGAGCGCCATTACCTTGGTCACCAATAACTCCCTGAATACTTAAATCTGACATAGTGTAGAACTTTTTCAAACAAATTAACAAACTACTAACAACCTTAATACCCGATAGTCATTAAACAGAGCAGAAATAAACTTGCTCTGTTTTCTTGATGAAAAACAGAGTAAAATAAAGTAACGATGAAATCATACTTGTTATCACACCAACACACTACAGTAGCTACGGAAGGAACACAACAATTACAAATAGTAAGCGAACCAAGACTGCACTACAACTTCACACACTCTGATAAGTATAAATCACTCTACACTTTTTGGGCACATTTAGGTATAAATTGATCATAATTGTGTTTATTTCTTAAGTTCTTGCTAATTCATTGTGTCATATATCAATTTTAGATGATTCAAAAGTAAAAGGGACAAAATTTGACAAGGACAAGGAGATTTAGAGCTATTACGACCGTGATAAAGGAATAATGCTAAAGGAAGATCAATTAAGACTCATCACGGACATGATAAAAAAGAATTTGAGTGTTCAGTGCTTGTTACTCCCTCCATTACGGCCGTGATAAAGGGAGTGACCAAGGCAGAAGCTATTTTTCCACCTATTCATCACGATCGTATCTCTACCTTAGAAGGATGATCACCCCCTTAATTACTAGCGTGATTAGGTGGAATGTTTGCAATGAAAAGATCACTCCCTGAGTCACGAGTGTGATGGGATTGGATACGATGATTATTTTTAAATTGTTTCACCTGAATTAGTGCGTGTAACGAGTCTAAATGCCAAGAGGTGTCTTGAAGTGGTGTATTTTGAGCCTTTTGAAAAGAAGAATATAAATGCACCACAATTTTCAAACAGAAGGGGGATTGGATCATACATCCATTCATATATCTTTATACCCATTGTATTTTCAATTATTTTCTTTTAGTACAGTTTGTAAATGTTGTACCTTATACCTTTCTCGGAATTACTCGAGAGAAATGATAGGAACTCATTATTCGTGTATTTATCAGATTTTCACAATGGAATTCAAAATAGGGTTATATTCTTTTACTTGTTCTATGTTAATTTCTTTGTTATTTCTTCATTTTATTAATATGTTTTGTTTCTTCATTGTGTGTGAGTAGTACGTTAGGACTTGCTATATCATTTAGTATGATCAAGTGCATAAAATAGTGGTTTCTTGATAAATGTTAATTCTAATGAATTGCACTTAATTAATCTAAGTATGGTATAGTATACGACATTAACTTAGGGCGGATTTCAATAGAATATGTTAAGAG
The DNA here is from genome assembly GCA_024138015.1 of Lumnitzera littorea. Taxonomy (NCBI): domain Eukaryota; kingdom Viridiplantae; phylum Streptophyta; class Magnoliopsida; order Myrtales; family Combretaceae; genus Lumnitzera; species Lumnitzera littorea. Next base: position 96,895,159 of record JAMXBB010000007.1, read on the forward strand.
ACAATTCTATTGAATAGATCTAGTTCATTAGAACAACTTACTCTTAATAATAGAAATATTATTAGGAAAGTTGTTGTATCCTTAGGGGAATTGATACATTAACGTGACATTAATGCGATCTAAGTTAGCTGTTAATTAGAAAGAGATTCCAATAGACACAATTAGGATTAGAAGTAAGTAGTTTTGAGAAAACTGCTTACATACTGTAATTTCCCGCAGATAACAAGTATTAGAATAAAAAGTATTTTAATAGGATCATACTAAGTAGTGAATCAAGTCTACATGTTAAATGTGTTGTTAGTAATTGTTTTGTAACTATTGTGTTAGTGGCATTAATTTATGGATTAATGTAGTCTAGTTAACAATTTAAAGTTTTAATAATTAATTACTCGATAAATTGAATTGCTAGATAATAGGAAGATTAATTGGTACTAGTGTTTATAGTCCTTCCTAGTGAAGATGAACTTATATTCATCCGTGCTATAAAATGATAAGTACACTTACTTGTCAAACCAAGTTAAGGATAGGATATAGGTTTATAAATTGTAAAACTCAAAAGCATTGTTCAAAGGCTATCACACTCCCTCATAGAACCGTACTTTGATACTAGTAAAGTTAATACATCTTTGGGGTCGAACACACGGAGAGGCACCATAACGAAGCAAAACAAACAAAAAGAAAAAAAAAAGGTTAGCAAAGTTTAGGCAACTACTAAATGGATATGAATCACCACTCGATCCTACTCGGCCTACAATCCACTGGATATGACACACCAGTCGGAATTGAAGGGTCACTTGCCACTACTCCTTGTTAAAGAGAATAGATAAGAGTTGAAATATAAGAACACTAAGGTTATTCAAATGAGTAATTTCTGTATTGAAAAGGATATGATTCTACGTACAAGGAAAGTGAAGGTTTATATACTTGCTTATTAGGGTTATTTTGCATGTATAAAAAGAAAAAGGGTATTTTACAATCACGTTATATAAATCATCCTAAAAAAGGGTAAAAATGACAAAGAATATTCAGTACGAAAGAGAAAGAATAATTTTGGAACGTTATATTAGAAGACACGTATTGCTTGATGGTTGGGCGTCAGGAGTATGATACAATATAGGCAAAAACAAGAAGTGTTGATAGTCAAGGGTCGACTTGATTTGGATCAGGTCAGGAGCCAATCAGTTTGGCTAAAAAGTTAGCTGAATTGGAGTCATGTGCCAGTGGTCGGTTGAAGAGCTCGGCTCGGCTAGCCTTTCTTGGGTTACCTTCTAAATAAGGACTTTGCAACTAGGTAGGAGCATATTGGACACACGTAAGGATATGAGAAATAGGTCGACATGAGGTTAGATTGGAAAAGAAGTCGCTGTCTTGGCTATGGCTTAGAGCTAGTATTTTTCGTGCGAGCCCTTGAAGCCTTCTTGTGATCAATCCAAGGGGTTAATTCCTATCGATATATCATGCTGCCATTGTATTCCCAACACTTCAACAAAACCATTAGTATATAGTAGCAATTCAAAATGTGGTGCACATCATAGCAGCAAGCTAAATTTTATGAGGCTTTTTTTATATTGCAAATTTTAACAAATATTACGAATGTATAAGTTATATGTTAGTCTTTAAATCTAAATGACATAACTAGTTTGCTATAATTTCTAACTTAATAGGATTATGCAAGATAAGTATACTATGCTTCCCAATTCTTTAAGTCTAAAATATCAAATGTTTGGAGAAAAAAAAAATTCTGCTAATGAGATGACCAAAAGTGATATGGTCCGAGGCCAAGGATAAACAAGGCCGACCGCAGAGGTAGGTCCGCTCTTGCCAAAGGAACGAAAATTAAATGGGAGTCAATGGTTTAGCAAACCCATACACTAACTTTACGGATATGATACACTGTAGAACCATACACAGACCTAAGACTTGCTGCATGTGATGCATTGGTCCGAATAATAAGGTTGTCTACCATAATCCTTGCTAAAAGGATTGATAAGAGTTGGTAAGGGAGAGAGAACTTTCCAAGAGAAAAGACTCCAGAAGGGGGTTTTTCATTAATTTTCTATCTATATCTTCATTGTTACAAAAGCTACTATTTATAGTACATCCTAAATTCTAGTGGTAAAATTGTAAATAATGTATAAGACCTTAAACCCTAAAGAATTAGGCTCATAAATAAAATAAAGACAAACATGTACAAAAATATAAAACTATGCATTTTACAGGGAGAAGTCGGCATATGGTCATTTAGCATGCCTTGGCGGTATTCTCATAGTGCTTGGCTGAGACACTAGAGAGGTCTGCCTATTATTACTAAGTTCTGATGTTAGTCAGCAATAGTTCTCCGGGGTGTGTCGAGTAGATCTAACACTCAAAGTGATCTCTCAGCCGTTAAGTCGACGATAGACTTTAGCCAAATGAATGCAACCCTCAGAAACATGATACTTCGGCTTATTGACAAGCATGATGCTAAGTAAGTGATTGCTCAGGCATAGGTAAGGATCGGTTGTTGTCTTGTGCTTCTCAGTACTCTATCTACAAGAAATAGTGTTATTCGGCTCAGTAGATAGAATGAGTTGGCAAGTAGAAGACTTTGGCTTTGGCAGTCGGCTTGGGTCGGTACCCCAAAACCTATCATTTCCTCTCCCTTAAAGAAGTTTTGACCCAAAACTTAGTAATTGGGGGCTTCAAATCCTATTGGGATCAAATACCAATCAACAAAATTTAAATCAAAACATAGTACACTACAGTTCTTGCAACAAGGGCATCATCAACAGATGCTCCCTCTACTCGTCATAGGCTCTATCATTCATGCCTTTTGTCTTCAATCTTTCCCGCCACTCGTCATGGATCCGATCAGCTACACCTTGGTAGTCTTAGCAACTATCAATTACGTAAAGCAACACAATCTTAGGGTCATACAAAGAATTAGGGCCTCGCAGATCTTATGTTGGCGGGATGTAAGATGGCTCTTCAATGGCAAGTGCTTCCACCTCTTCAAGTTCGACTAGCTTGGACATCATGATCTCCTCATCAAGTGTAGTCAGCAATCCCCTTTCTTCCTCGTAATTTAGATCTTCCTTCTCTTTCCATCTACACATCACAACTATTTCCAATAGGAGAGTCTTAAGGGTTAACATGACGTATCCCCAGTATATGTATCCATCACCTTGGCTCTGATAAACTATAATCTACAGTTAATAATAGGTCACAGGTGTGATGCTATATTCACTCATATCGATGCCATGTAAACCTATCAAATGACTTAGACATAAGATTCCAATATGAGGAAAGCAAACATAGTAGTTCAGGAACATGGGGGTTTAACCACAATTCAACTTAACCTTTCTCTCCTTTATTGCTCGTCTCTCTAGCAACCTTCACCTCTTCCTTTTCTACTTCCTTTCCTCAGCCTTCCTTCTCATTGGCTTTCGCTATTTGAGTATTCCTTTGCTACTTCATTTCTTCTCTAAGCTACTCAAGTTGATTAAGTATAATCCCTAGCTGTTCCTGCATATCATAATGGTTGGTACCAATGGAGAATTCTTCTCTTAAGGCTAGTTAGAGCTTCATTTAAGCTCCTCACTCCTCAGGGGTTAACATGTTGGGCAATCTCTAACCATAACCCTCTCATGAATCGCGATATAGTACATGAAAGAGATTCATACAATTCATATCATCGTAGGAGCGCTTTATACTCCTAGGAAAATTCTTGGACACTAATTCGTCCCTACCTTAAGGTAGACAACTTTTCATATAACTTGTCTTGATATGATGTAGGTACAAGTTTTTGTCTCTCATAATAAGTCTCATTCAGTTCCATGTAGAACTCACTTCTCTGAGGGTCCTTCGCCTTAATTCATTCTTCTACTAAGTCCTGGCAAGACCTTAAAGTTGATCCTCTATGATATATTCCTTATCATGTTTAGGAAACAAGTACTTTTCAAAACTTTTTTTACTTGAAACTCCTAATCCAAGTATTCATTTGAGGTTGGTCCATAGCCATCAAACATAGGTATTCTCAACCTTATATCATTATAGTCATAGTCATAACTGTATCTTCATCAATGGTTCCAAGCCATGTTAAATGGGAGTATTAATTCAGTAGACTAGCTCAGCTTACAAGAAGTTTCATCGGTAATGACTAAAACTATCCAACATGGTGATTTCAAGGCAGTAACTTGGAGGCCTACATAGCTTGAATCTAAAATTAGCTCGCCTGTTTGGTTGAAGCAAGTTAGATGCTTACATGACTCGGTAGTTGAATAGGTAAACAACTCAACTCGATAACCTTAGGGGTATGACAATACAGTACTTCACTTTGCTTCGGTACTTCAGATTAAAATAGCTTGGAAGCTTGGCAAAGTTCAAATCCAACACCATTGTTCTTAGCAAATCATCTCGGCAAACACAGCAGTACTTTCTCGGCCACTATCGCAATACCTAAAAGTAGGATAACACATTGAATAGCTTGAAGAAGAGATATCACAGCAAACAAACTAGATTAGAATTCCCTAAAGGAATTGCAATCCAAATTTTCACTAACCCACTCGAACGAAGTTCAATTGTAACCAAACTTATATCCAGCAAACAAATCCTCGATATCCTAAACAAACCCAATAAGTAAGCACTTCCTCAAGCACAATATAGAATAGAAACAATGACTAAAACCGTCGACCCTATCTAAAACCTCGAGCTTTGATACTAAGATGATATGGTTCAGGGCCAAGGATAGATAAGGCCGGCCATGGAGGTGGGTCTACTCTTGCTAAAGGAATAAAAATTAAATGAGAGTCAATGGTTTAGCAAACCCGTGCACTAACTCTACGGATATGACACATCGTAGAACCACATACGGGCTTAAGACTTGCTAGATGTAATGCACCAATCCAAGTAATAAGGTTATCCACCACAATCCTTGCTAAAGGAATTTATAAGAGCTGGTAAGGGAGAGAGAACTTTCCAAGGAAAAAAAAAACTCCAAAAGGGGTTCTTTCATTAATCTTCTATCTATATCTTCATTGTTACAAAAGCTACTATTTATAGTACATCCTAAATCCTAGTGGCAAAACTGTAAATAATGTACAAAACCTTAAACCCTAAAGAATTGAGCCCATAAATAAAATAAAGATAAACATGTACAAAAATATAAAACTCTACGTCTCACAGGGAGAAGTCGGCATGTAGTTATTTGGCATGCCTTGGAGGTAGTCTTGTAGTGCTTGGTCGAGACAATAGAGAGGTCAGCTCTTAATTGTCGAGTTCTGAAGTTAGTCAACAATAGTTCTCCGGGATGTGTCGAGTAGATCCAACACTCAAAGTGATCTCTTGGTCGTTAAGTTGATGACAGACTTTAGCTGAGTGAATGCAACTTTCGGAAGCATGATACCTCAGCCTATCAACAAGCATGATGCTGAGTAAGTGATTGCTCAAGCATAAGTGGGGATTGGTTGTTGTCTTATGCTTCTCGACACTCTATCTGCAAGAAATAGTGTTATTCAGCTTGGCAGACAAAATGAATTGGCAAATAGAAGACCTCAGCTTTGGTAGTTGGCTTGAGTTGGTACCCTGAAGCTTATCAAAAAGCCTATTAGACACTATACTATACCACACAATATACATATATAACATTTGCAAACAAGTTTACAATTTATTCTATATATCTATATAGATAATCATATACATATATAGATACATATATATATCAATATATCATTTAATAAAAAAAAAGACATAATATCATCATTGAAATTCAAAACAATTGAAATTCCATTTCACATACAATTGAATTGTAGCTCGATGTCAACTCAACTTTACTTTGCTCAATTTTGAGATATTCATCCTCAAACTCACAATATAATTTCTCAATTCTTAACCAATGATATGTTATGGTCAAATTTGTTATTGTATGCCTTAAATACACCTACACTGTTATACTGAGTTTATACCTATACCAATCATCAGTAATCAAGTTAGTTACGATGGTTTAGCAACATCCCATTCGACCAATTACTACTCCATTGTAGTGTCACTCCCTCTAAGTGATTGTATCAAATATGACTCACTTACATTGAAATTTACTAAGTTACACTACAATAAATCTTCCTACAAGATGTATAATGCACTATACACTTATACATTATTACTGCATATAGGCCCACATAGCTACATACAACATAATACAATTGTCATGCCCTAAAGGGTTAGAGTTACAACAGCTCAATCGTATGAACCAATTATAAGCCTTGTAGTTTCTTATGAAAGATTCTGATAGGAATCAACGCATCGGACCAATCACGTACAGCTGAGCTAGAGGACTCTAAGGACTTGCTCGAAGGATACTAGCTCTAGGCCATAGGTGAGACAGGGATTCCTATCCCGAGCTAATCTCATGCTGACCTGACTATTAGATCCTTACATACGTTAGATTTACCCTTGTTCAACAACAACGCTTTATCCTAAGAGACATCCTAAGAGTAGCTGAGGCGAGCTCCCGATTTGACTACAGGAATCCGACCTTGAATCAAGCTGACTTTTCTTCAAAAGAACTAATTGGTCCCTAACTTAGTTTACATTAGGTCAGCCCCTGACCATAAGCGCTACTTTGTTTTCGTCTACCTTGTACCATATTTCTCTTATCTAGACGTCAAGCGACACGTATCTTCTAACATAGTATTTTAGAATGATACTTTCTTTTTTACATTGAATAGTCTTTGTTGCTTTTACCCTTTTTAGTATGTTTTATGTAACCTAGTTGTAAAATATCCTTTTATCTTTTCATACATGTAAAGTAACCCTAATGGATGGGTATATAAACCCCCACTTTCTTTTATGTGAACCATCATCTCTTTAACACAGAAATTATTCCTTTAAGCAACCTTAATGTTCTCGTTATCATTCAACTCTTATATATTTCCTTTAGCAAGGAATATTAGTGAGTGACCCTTCAGTTCGAACCAGTACATCATATCCGATGGATTATAGGTCGAGTAGGATCGAATGGTACGTTATATCCACTCAATAGTTACTTGGACTTTGCTAACCTTTTTCCTGTTTGTTTTAATTTGCTTTGTTGTAATGTCTCTCTGTGTGTCTGACTCTGGAGACACATCAACTTCACTGGTATTAGAGCATAGTTTCACAAGGGAGTGTGTAAGGTTACAATGAAGTTTTGGTTTACTTTACTATTACTGGTTGCTATGTTCCTTTCATAGCTACTGCAATGTATTTGTGTAATGGCAAATGTAGTCTCATTGTTACCTAGTTCTTACTCTGTTTCTCATTGCCAAAATATAGCAAATTTGTTTCTATTCTATTTGAGTGGCTATCAGGTATTAAAGTTTGTTAGTGAGTTGTTAATATATTTGAGAAATACTGTACCATGTTGATACGAGGCAAGCGCACCTATCAATTTTAATATAGCGGATATGAGTCCGAGTCGATCCCTCAGAGATTTTGAGTACTAATATTAACTTTAGCTTTATTATCTAACCGGAAAATTATGTCGAGTTGAATGAATTAAAAATACCGAAATTAATAAACTAAACTACTTATGAGACTTAATTACGTAAATTAGAAAGCAATAAAACTACAAACGACTTCAAGTATGCAATAATGTATTTAGGAATTATTTCCCCTAATGTTTAACATGTAACCTTTTTAAAATGTATTCAATTCAGTTTCTATAATTCTTGACCGGAGGGATTCACAATTAAAGCTAATATCTTTCTCAAGCATATTAACCCTAATCCTAAATTATTTACCGGAATCTCTTCACATAGTAATATAACTTAGAATTGCATTAATGTAAAATGAATTCCCATGCAAACAATCAACTTTCCGGAAGAACCATGTATCTTATCTCTAAGTATACATGTAATTCTCTCCAATTATGCCTAGATCTAATTAAACATGTAATTTCTCAATCAACATGCATAATATCATATATTGATACTCTAGAATTATCAATCCATAACTAAACGACATAATTGAATCAAGAAAAGATAGAAACTTTCTTGAAATTATAATTCAATCCAAGGGTTACATGAAACCCTAGGTTCCATAATCCTAAATACTCGAATTCTAAGCTATCATAACGAATCTAAAAATGAGTTCCATAAAAAACGTAAAGTAAAACATGAAAACCCCTTTTGATTTGATGAACAATCTCTCTAATCTTGAAATCGATGTTGTTATCGCTTCTTGATGTTGTTTCTCCTTAAGTCTCTTCTTGTCTCTTGTTTTCCCGTTTCTATAATGTCCCTTTTGAACCTTAAGATCCCCTTATATATGTGTATTACACGGATTTTATTTTCGTCACCAGACACGGCCTGGGACATGGCCGTGTCCCCAGGTCGTGTAACTTTCTGCACTAAGGCAAAATTTCTGCACAACTTCAAAATTTCATAACTTCTTCGTTTAAACTCGGAATTGAGTGAAACTTGATTCGTTTTCGAGCCTAGAATGCGTTTAAACCCTGAAATCAACATTTTACTCAATTAAGTATCATTTTCTTTAAAGAAAACCAAAAATGTAAGGGAAATGCTATAAAATCACCATATGAAATATGTTTAAAATTAGAGTTATCACATGTCAAATTCAAGTGTTCAAGGAGTTATTAGTGACCAGGGTACTGGTGCTTAACCTAATCGTAGTCATAATGATAATAATACCCCATGGTCGATTGATGATAAACTTGACAAACTCACAAAACTTGTTGAGAGTCTAGTCACTGTAATATAAGTTAACAGACAATAACCCCAAGGTATGCAATAGCAATACCTGTAGGATGATAACCCAGAGAGACATTATGGCTAAGACAATCGAACTAGTTGCCTAATTTGACCGCTATAAGTTAAAGGAGTAATAGACAGAGCTGCTAGATGAAGACTGGAGTTAGAGGAGATTGGGGAAGATGACGAAGAGATAGATGTTAAAGAGTTTAGTGAAGAAGAAGTAGATTACTACCAAGCATAGGAATAAGGACACCGAGTTCCTCAAGAGTTAAACAATGTTAAGGTGTAAATCCCACCCTTGAGTGGAAGTGGAGATGCAGATACATACTTAGAGTAGGAAGAGAAGCTCTAGAAGATATTTAAATGTTATGAGTATGAGGATACAGTCAAAGTCCAACTTGTTGCATTGGAGTTTACTAGGTATGTCACCACGTGGTGGAAGAATTTGAGTGCAACTAGAGTAAGAGATGGAAGATGAAGTATTAGAACATGGAATGAGATGAAAAGGTTATTAAGAGATAGATTTGTGGTCGAGACTTACCTACAAGACACGTTTGTTAAGTTGCAGGAGCTTCACTAAGGAAGTCGATCTATTGACTATATGAGAGAGTTCCAAATGTTAATGATTCAAGCCGACGTGGAAGAACTAAAGGCCCATACCTTGTCAAGATTCATTTTTGGGCTTAAGTATAAGATTCGTAATATTGTGGAAGTACAGAGGTTTTATACATTGGAAGAAGCCATTAAGATAGTATAGAATGTTGAAAGGCAGAAGCAAAGTGTTCCTAGCTGACCTGAGCCAACACTCTTACGAGTCCCAATACTGCAATGACCTATAGAAGTAGAGTCGAGTAGGCTACACAAGGCCAAGGAGAGGAATGACCAATCTGAAGATTGCCTAGGAAACCAATAGGATCGAGCCGATTGTCTAGGCCGAACCGAAAGTAGGCCAACCCAAAGGACATGTGAGAAAGGGTAAACCTCTAGACAAAAGACTAGTAAGGTGAAGTGCTTTAAATGTCTAAGCTTCGGACATATGGCCATTGAATGTCTAAACCGACGGGTTATGGTGCTCTAAGGAGATGTAGTGGATAACACTATTGAGAGCGAGCCCAAGAAAGAAGAAGATGTTCAAAATCCCAAGGCTGAAGAGGAAGAGGAGACTTGTATTTATGCCAACTAAGGAGAAGTAATGATCCTAGTCCTAAGGTGAGTATTGAGTTCCTTGCCAAACTTTAAAGAGGACCACAGGGTGAATTTGTTCCATACCAAATGTATTGTCAAAGGCTAATTATGCACGATCATAGTGGATGGAGGAAGTTATCCTAATGTTGTTGTGCAATCCTTTATGTAGAGGTTGAGTTTGTTGACCTTAAAGCATCTCTAACCTTACAAGCTATATTAACTTTATGATAAGGGTGCTTTGCATGTGGTTGAATAGGTAAGCATGCCGTTCAATGTCAGAAATGTATACAGGGGCGAAGTAGTGTGAGATGTCGTCCTCATGGGAGCTTCACATCTATTGTGTAGATGACCTTAGTTGTTTGACTGACATATTACACACAATAGGTATAAGAATACCTATGCCTTTGTTAAGGATGGAAAGAGGATAGTGTTGTAACGCCTAACCCTGTCTTAAGTAAATGAAACCCATAATCAGCTTACCCAAGCTACTAAGAAGAAATCCTTGGTGATGAGCCATAGAGAGCTCCGATTTGTTGAGAAGGTTGATGAACTGATGTTTCTATTGGTTAGGAGATTGGTGGACATGAGGGAGTTACAGAATGTTCCAAAAGAGTTTGAAGCTTGGTAAATGAGTTTTCTAACCTAGTTCCAGAAGAACTACTTAAAGGACTACTACTAGTCTGAGGCATAGAGCACTATATTAATCTATAGCCTAACACTACCTTGCCAAACCAACTTATCTATAGGATGAACCCGGAGCAGACTATCGAGCTGAAAAGACATGTGGATGAACTTATTAAGCAAGGATATGTAAAGGAGAACATGAGCCCTTATGTTGTACCAGCTTTACTCGTTCCGAAAAAGGATGATTCATGGTGTATGTACATTGATAGTCGAGCAATCAACCGAATTACTATTAAGTACAAATACCCAATACCGAGGCTCGATGATATATTAGATGAGCTTTATGGTGTTAAAATATTTTCAAAAATTGATCTACAAAGTGGCTACCACCAAATTCAGATGAAGCTGGGTGATGAATGGAAGATTACCTTTAAGATTAGGCATGGACTCTAAGAATGGTTGGTTATGCCATTTGGACTTACCAATGCACCAAGCATGTTCATGAGATTAGTGAACCATGTAATGCAACCCCTAATTGGAAGATGTGTAATCGTATACCTTGATGATATATTAGTATATAGTGTTGACCTGAACAACTATGTTCAACATCTTTGTGAAATATTTGACATTTTATGAATCAAGAAATTGTATAGGAATGTAAAGAAATGCATGTTCCGCTAGAGAGAAGTGATATTCCTAGGATTTGTAGTGTCAGGGGAAGGAATTTGAGTAGATGAGGACAAGATCCAAGCTATTTTAGAATGACTAACACCGAAGAATGTCATTGAGGTCTAAAGTTTTCACAGCTTAGCTTCCTTCTATAGGCAATTTATTAAGGACTTCAATATAATAGCCACCTCATTGATTGAGTTGACAAAGAGGAGTGAAGGATTTAGGTAGAACGATCGAGCTGAACATAACTTTAGGGAAATTATGGAGAAGCTCACCTCGGCACCTATCTTATCACTACTAGATTTTGATAAGCCCTTCGAATTAGAATGTGACTCATCAAGAGTTAGAATTGGTGCTGTCCTGATGTAGGAGTGATGACCAGTCACCTATCACAGTAAGAAACTTAGTAGCACCACCCTGAACTATTCTGTATACGAGAACAAGTTGTACTCCCTCTTCTGAGCCCTTACTATTAGGTAACACTATCTGCTATTAGAAGAGTTTGTTATTTATACTAACCACGAATCATTAAACCATCTTAGGATTCAAAACAAACTCTCAAAGCGAATGGCCAAGTGGTTAGAGTTTATGGAGGGGTTCTTGTATAACATTTAACACAAGAAGGGAAGTGAAAATGTGATCGTTGAAGCTCTATCACGATGGGAAACTTTGTTAACCACTTTGCAAATAAAACTATTGGGATTGTCACTCATCTTTAAGCAGTATGTTGCTGACCCCCACTTTGGTCCCATTGTTAAACAATGCCGAGAAGGGATAATAGTTAGAGGATATTATCTTAAGGATGGCTATCTATTTAAGGACTATAACCTATGTATTCCAAATTGCTCTATGTGTGAGCTATTGATCATAGAAGCTCATAGTGGAAGATTATCTAGTCATTTTGGGGAGACCAAGACAACCAACCTATTAAAAGAAAACTTTTATTAGCCTGATTTGGCCAAGGATGTCCATAAGGTAGTCAGTAGTTGTGAAGTGTGAAAGCGTGCTAAGGGAAAGAAAGAACCTCATAGAGAGTACATGCTACTGCCAATACCCACTTTACCTTAGGCTAATCTCAACATAGACTTTGTCCTAGGGTTGCCCCAAACATCTAAAGGGAAAGATTCTATTTTTGTTGTAGTAGACCGCTTCAATAAGATGGCACACTTCATTCTGTGCCATCAAACTAATGAGGCTATATATATTGCTGATTTGTTTTTACAAGAGATCATCCGACTATATGGAGTATTGAAAACTATAGTCTCAGATTAGGACATAAAATTTTTAAGTTGTTTTAGGAGGACTATTTGGAGAAGACTTGGAACTAAACTTGTATTTAGCTCTAGTAGCTACCCTTAGACTGATGGCCAGATTGAAGTGGTAAATAGGATGCTAAGCAATCTGCTGAGAGCTGTAGTGGGAAAGAACTTGCGCAATTGGGATCTGTGCTTACTAGTTGTAGAGTTCGCATACAACCGAACTATCTATGACCTTAACTTTACCATTCCCCTAGATATGATTGGTACCCCAGTAGTTATTCAAGAGAGTCAATTCGAAGTGGACCGAGCTTAAGAATTGCATGAGTTACACTAGTATATAACTAGAAAGATCATCAAGTTCAATCAGAAGCAGCATGAAATTGGTAGCCGAGGCTATCGAACTATTTCTTTCTACCCAGGAGACTTAGTATGGATACATCTCGACCAAGAATGATTCCTACACTCAAGATAGAACAAACTATCTCCTTAAGCTGATGGTCTATTCAAAGTCCTAAAGAAAATCAACCGCAACGCTTACCAAATCAAGTTGCCTAATGACTATAGAGTTTCTTTTACCTTCAATGTATCTGATATGATCCCTTGCCAACCAACAATAGAAGACCCTGTGAGTACCTCAGAAGAAAGAGTAGTGATTGCTCTAGATTTATAGCAAATCTTTTTTACCCCTAGGCAAATGAGAGGAATCAACCCTTCGGACCAATCACATACAGCCGAGCTAGAGGACTCTAAGGACTCGCTTAGAAGATACTATCTCTAGGCTATAGCTGAGATAGGGATTCCTATCCCAAGCTAATCTCATGTCGACATGACTATCAAATCCTTATATATGTCATTTTCACCCCTATTCAGCAACAACCCTTTATCCTAAGTAACAACCTAAGAGTAGCCGAGGTGAGCTCCCAATTCGAGCACAAGAATTTGACCTCGAATCAAACTGACTTCTCTTCAAAAGAACTAATTGGTCCCCGACCTAATCCATAACAGGTCAACCCCTGACCACAAGTGTTACCACTTCTCTTATACCATATTTCTTCCATCCAAATGTTAAGTGACACGTGTCTTTTAACACAGTATTCTAGAATGATTCTTTTTTTTTTCGTACTGAATATTCTTTATCACTTTTACCCTTTTTAATATGTCTTATGTAACCTAGTTATAGAATACCTTTTTGTCTTTTCATATAAGTAAAGAAACCCTAATAGACGGGTATATAAACCCCCATTTTCTTGACTGGTGTGTCATAACTGACGGATTGTAGACTGAGTAAGATTGAGTGGTGCATCATATCCATTCAGTAGCCACTCGGAATTTGCTAACCTTTTTCCTATTTGTTTTGGTTTGTATCATTGTGGTGTCTCTTCGTGTGTTCGACCCTAAAGACATATCAGATTTTGAAAGCCCCATAAGCTTACGTGCTAAATTCAAAGTAGGTAATTTATAGTATATGTAAAAGTCAACCTATTAAGGTAATAACTCACGAGTGAGTCCTATGTGAGGTCTTACAAAAATTGTTGATCAATTCATGATTGGTCAATTCGAAAATAGTTTGTAAAATTTAGGGTAAACGTATAAATTATCCGATTAATCCTAAATTTTACAATAACATTAGAAAAATTAGTAAAAGTAATCTCATAAGTTTGGATTTAGGAAAATAAATAATAAAATAATTAATTATTATAATATCAAATTATATGTATACTATTTATTATTTATCGGAAACACATAAAACGGGTTCCGATAACGAGCAAATTGATAAAGATAAATTCAATATACATTAAAAATTATAACATAACCTAAATAATATTTACAAATATTTATTTGTACTATATATGTATTTATGTGTAAATAAAAATACATGAAATTTCTTAAAATATTCGAAATATAATAAAATAACCTTAAATAATTAAAGAAAATTATTAAACAATCAAAGAAAAATAAAAAAAATAAGAAAAAGTGAAGAAAATTCTAGAATAGAGGCATGGCATGTTGTGATCTAAAGAAAAAAAATTAACCAATAATAATAAGCCATTTAGAAAGTAAAAAAGAAAAAGTAAAGCGACATTTGTCACCTATAAAATTAAAAAAAGCCCTAACCACTTCTATAAATTCAGACTAATTCCTCCATAATTTGTTTTGGTAAGTTTAAAGTCTAGAAAACTTAGAGAGAGAGAGAGTAAGAACAAGGGAGAGAGTATTTTTACAAAAAATTTAGCAAATTAGTATGCATTTAGGCCTTATAAAGGGAACCCACACCCGATAGCCACTTGGAAATATATGGCCACCACCGCAAGACAGGGGGCCCGAGGCCTGGAGCTACTAACAAGGGTAGAGTTACCACTAGTGGCTAGAAGTTGATTTAACGATGAGTTTTTATTTCTCTTTTGAATTTGTTTAATTCAGTAAAAATATCAAATATGCATAAAAAATTATGAAATTTGGTTTCCATAGATATTTTTTCATGTAGAATTATAATATCAAACCAGATTTTTAAAATTATAGATAATTATATAGGTTTTTTTAGAATAGGCTTAATTCTAATGAATTTTATATGAATTTTCAAAAATAGTAAATTATGTTATTTTGAGCTAATTTTTTGTATACATATTTCTCATATGATATATTTAATTTACATAAAAATTATTTTGGATAAAATATACATTTAATATTTATTAAAATTATTTTTGTTGAATTTGTCATGTTTTTCATATGAAAGAAATAATAGGTTTTTATTTAAATTCCTTAATAAATCTGATTTGTAATCACTTCTAAAGCTTATTTATGATTTTTGGAATATTCAGTGTGAATCTTATAATTTTATTTGGTCATTTACCTAATTAAGGTAATTTTTAGTAAAATCAGACCTAAAATCGATATTTCCGAAAAATAATATATATTAAACTATCTTAGTAGATTCCATAATCATAATTTAACAACCATAATTTACTGAGTATAATATATTTTCTATAGCTTTAATGGAGCTTGGATACTAATTATTATATATTTATCTAGAGTTTATGTATAATATGTAATAAATCTATAGGTAAAGGGGTTTATTTATGTTAAATTTGTGATTTAAGATTAATTAGGTACAAATTCTAATTTAGAATATAATTAGACATCTTAACATGTTATTGGTAGTAAAAGATAATAGATATAGTGTTAGAAGTATTAAATAGATAATATAAGTATATAATATGTGTATATAGGATTCTAAATTAGGTTTATAATATATTAAAATATTTATGGTATTATAATAATATGAATATATTATAAACCTAATTTAGAATGAAATTTTATGAAATTATATAGAAAATATAGGCTATTCTCATATTGGGAATCAATTCGGTAGTTAAATTAGGAATTTGGTATATCTTACGAACTAGAACACTAGTTAAAAGCAAAATACGAGGTTTAAAATACCCAAGTCTAATGTAATTAATTTCACATGATGGATCGAAATTAGTTCCTAGGGTTCACATATAAAACCCGTGATCAGAAATTGAATTGGAACCTAATTTGGAAACCGATTTGGAAGCTGAATCAAAACCTAACATAAATTAAGAATGATCGTAAGAGACTTGAAAACCTGAATAATTAAGTATAATAAAGATCTAAACTGAAGATAACAATAAGAATTACAGAATAAAACCTATCTATGGTAGTTATGTGGAAACTAAAACAACATTTGTATTATAGGGATTATTAATGATAACCCCTATGAGTCGCACCTTGAGGAAACAAGTAGGAAATCTAGGTAAGTTGAGATTAATACTTTACTGTATTTAGGAGTACTAATTTATAGTGCTTAGAGGCTTAAAATTATACTTGATTGTGTTTATTAAATAGTTGACTATATGCATGCCTGTATGTGCTTGTTTTCGAGTTTGATAATATGATTCTAATTTACTGCTCTAGCTTGTATTTGTGTGATTTGTTTGAAATGATTAAATACCTTAAATCGAATCTAATTAAATATATGACTTGTAATTCTAAAAGTCAATATTGGAAAAAATTTAGGGTTTTTCGGCCAAATACCGACCCCTTAAAAAAAAATAATATTTGATAGCATAATTGGTCCCTTGTTTATCCTTAGTTGAACTAAGTGGTAGGAGAGGAGATCATGATATAAGTGAATTCAATGGTTCGAAGGTAGTTACAAGAGTAACAATGTCTTTATTGAACAAGCTTAAGTTTGGTCTTGAGCTATTGCATAAACATGGAAACTCCTCAACCAAAATTAGAGTGGATGTAATTTCTCTAATCTCATGATAGACTGGATAACATTGTGCAATGGCACTTGCTTGTACATATATTGTATCTAACTAATTTAGTTGATAACGTTGTTTGTGTTTAATGCATAGTTTTAAGTCTCTGTCTTAACTTACCGAGTGATTAGTTGCTCATTTTTCTATAGATGTTATTGCAAGTGTTAGCTAAGAAATGGTTATATAACTACCCTAAAGGTAGCAATTGCTGGGTCATGGGGAGTGAGAATATAAACCTAAGGATCTATTACACTCTCAAGTTTGAATTTTATCTTTAAATCTTTTAGTATTAATTTATGTATTACTTAAGTCGATTATGATTAAGCTATTAAATCTTGTAAATATACATAGATTATTTTAGTGTAAATTTGAATTTTTTTTTCTATGATTTCATAGGTAAATAATATGTTTAATTTATGAATTGTTTACTTCAAAATGGGTTGGTCATGGATGCTTTGTGTAAATCAAGTTTAAGATAACAGTTGTAAGGTTAGTTTTTATTTTAGAATAGTTTGCATGGCGAGACTGTTATGACTCTGTTATTTTGAGGCATGACATTTTTTAGGAGTTAGACACGGGCACCTCGTAAGTCTAGATTATAGAAATATAATAAAATAATGGTGTCATGGTTAAAAAAAAGATTATTTCACTAAATTATATTATATTACAATTTACCTACTGTAAACATGCAATTTAAGTAACAAAAAAAAAAACAACAAAACTTTAAAGATAAATTGTTTGCACTATAAAATCATAAAATGATATATATAAATAGTATGTGTATCTCAGGTACAATTATTATATATAAATATATACCTAAAAATGCTTAATATACCAAAAAAAAAAAACACTTATAATTAACTAAAAATTAGTAAGAAAAATAAAAAAAAAATTGATAAAAGAAAAATCATTAAGCTATCATATTCCCTTTGCATTAGGTGTGGACAACTCCATGAATAGGTGTTGGTTAAATTTGCTATGGTTAGGACACCTAGCAAGCACATGATGAAGGGTATTTAAGTGAAAAATCAAGAGAATTCATTTTATACCCTATAAGCTTAGGAATAGTCACCACTCCTCTTTAGCACCTTAATCAAGTTATAAGGAAGGTAGGAAAAATATAAGAAAGAGAGGAATAATGAAGGAAAAATTCTAGAAAAATTAAAAAGTGAAATTGCACATATTGAGCTAATTTAAGGAACCTAAGTCCGAAGATTACCTAGAGGCGAACCACCACCACTACCATGCAACAGTAGTGGCAACACCCATTTGGGCCAACAAGGAAGGGGTATTTGATGGCCAGACAATGGTTTTCTAATAAGCTCCAACTTCCATCCAATTTTCTTCTATTTTCTAAAAATATTAAATTAGGTTTGAAAATATGAAAAAAACTATTCTAGAATATTTTTGTACCTACTATTTGAGAAAAATATCATATTACAAAAATTTTGAATGAATATATGAGCTCTTTTACAAATTACATAAAACGAAAAATTTTTGAAATCGTTTTACATAATCTTAATGTTGTTGTTTTAAAACCACACTTTTTCTGGGTTAACCCTATATTGGATGTAAGAATCTCATGAAAATTTTTTGGCCAAAAATATTTTCTATAATTTTTTGTAATTTTTTAGCTTTTAAAATTTGGTAAAAATGCTATTTTTCATATATTTTATGTACTAAATCCTAAAGAAACCTATTTGTACCAGTTATGAAGCTCATTGGTATTATATATTACTAGTGATAGTGATTTGGAGTCGGTTAGATTAAATAAGATTTGGGATATGCACAAACCATTGGTTATGGACTATATGCATTAAGGTGAAGGTATGTAGATTTAGAAGTTTAGGTAGTATGGTAATAATGAGCATGATAGACTTATTGTATGATCATGACTTATTATGTTTGTAACCTATAATAAGATGCCGAAGCGAGTTGTGTTATGCAAACTAGTGAATTTAATCTGTTTAGAAAGTTTTTTAGAAGGTTGATCCAGTAAAAGAATTATTTAAATTCTTGGTTTAGATACTTTATTAAAGGGTTAGCTAGGGCAAGGATCTTAATTGTCACCATGTCAGAGTCTTGGTTAGGACATTACTTGGTAAAAGAAGCATAGTTGTAATAACTTCAAAGACATGCTCAAAAAGCTAGTGGATAAAAGGTTTTTAACTCTAAATATGTTAGAGCCTTGTTTATGAAGTTATCTAGTAAAGGAAGTGCAATTGTGTTGATTTCAAAGACTTAGCTAGATGGTTGGCTGGTTTAGATGATGCAAAGCGAAGAACCTTACTAGGGCTTAACATGCTGTGAATCCGTTTGAATTGAATGTGAAAAGGGATATAAATAGTCGAATTTGATTCCTTATGAGGATTGCTTTTGAAGCAGGAAGTATGGGTAAACAATATTTAAATGTTGGTACAAAAAATAAAGTAGCTGATTCAGTAATATGGGATGTAATAAAGGCTCAATGTCATTGTGTTAATAAAAAGTGGCTCGATGGTATCTTAATGAATTGGTCCACGAGTTTGTAGAGGACCACGAGTTTATAGATAAGTAATTGTTTGATAATGAGCAAGGAATATTCTTCTTTCTACTAAACAGGATGTATTGAACTCATAATTCATTAGATACTTTTAGTAAAATTTGTAATATGAATACATTTACACTTTGCATAAATATAAGGTGTCAATCTCTTAGTGTCAATATCGGCTTAGTAGAGTGCTTTCACCATTGGTGTTCTTTCCGATCTTTGTGCATTTCACTGTTAATAAACAAAAATTCTTTTTTTTTTTTTTCTTTAGGATAGGCATGGATGAAATCACCTTATGGACATCTTTAGAAGGTTGGTCGATAAAGAAGAGGATTTGATTCTTTGATTCAAAAGCTTGATCAGAAGATTGGACTATAAAAGGGACTTAACTATACTCCATCTTAGACTTGTTTAAAAGGTATTTAGTAAAGGAAATGTAATTGAAATGGCTTCAAGACTTGATTAGAGGATTGAAAGGCATACTACAAAGTTGATTAGAGAAAAGAATATGACTAGGATAACATTAGAGACTTGGTCAAAAGATTACTAGTTTAAGGACAAATGTTTGGAGACTTCATCAAGAGGTTTTGAGACCAAAACTTAGTATTAGGTTAGTTTTCAAAACCTTGTTCAGAGACTTCAATAGTAAGATGGAACTTAATACTGGCCCAAACTAACTTGCTAAAGATAAGCCATAACCATATTCAAATTGTTTAAATAAACTCATTTACTTTATATTTAGTAAAACTAAAGTTATATTGAATATTTAGGGAATAACAAAAGTAGATGAGATTAACCATCAGGATCGTCAAACGTCATATGCCCAGGTAAGTGGGATTAGTGTCTTACCACACTTTAAAGCATTATTTAAGAATACTTGGAGGCCTTAACATATGTCCTAATTGTGATTGTAAGTTAATTGTCTCTACGTATGCAACATATGTGCTTGAATAATGTTTTGCTATTTGAAGTACTAGACTTTATGTATTGGTTGCTTTATGATGTTGCTTGATTAAATTATTTGATATTGCTTGATCACCCTAATAAACAAACTAACTCAATCCCAGCCTAACTGCTAACCTGGCATATATCCTAACTCACTAAGGTATGACTAGGATTCTCAAACCAAACACAAACCTTTCGATGAAGATATCTGAAATTGTCCTTTTTCTACCTTTAGTTGAATTAAGTGATAGGAGAAGAGGTTATGGCAAGGTTAGGGACTTTGATTCAAAGTGAAGTCCTGGGTAGAATGTGTTCTTCATTGCACAAGCCTCGGTTTGGTTTCACTCATGTGTGAAATGTCAAACTCCTCGATTTGGATTAGAATGGGTGTAATTTCTTTGATATCATGATAGACTAGATAATATCGTGCGATAACACTTGTATACGCATAGCATCTATCTAAACTTGAAAACCTTGTTTGCTCTATAATGGATATGTACTATGGTCTCTGCCTCACTTACAGAGCAAGTTGTTGCTCATTCCCTTATAGCTATTTTGTAAGCTTCTAATAGAATTACCAAGCGACACTCTAAGTCGTAGAAAGTCGTAAAAGATTAGAGAATAAAGTGGGGGAGTAAGATTCAAGACTAATTAGCTAGATTCCTAATTTGTTTATTAACTTTATTAACCTTTAGGAAAATTAATAGGAAATCTTTAAGTGATCCTCTAGTTTTCAACTATTGATACTTATATAACACTCTGTAAACTTATGAACTTTTGTCAATCCTTAATTAGTTGTTTTATCTTTCATATCAATTTAACTCTTGAGATTTTGTGTAGTTTAAGATTTTGAACTCCATGTGATTATAAAACTTAATTTCTTTTCAAGCTTTTATATCACAAAATCGCTTTCAAAAGCTAATTTGGAAATTGCATTATGAGTTGATACCAAATAGATATTGAATTAGATGAATTAAAGCTATAGAGTAGTAAACACCTTATGCAAGTTGCACCTACATTAGTGGCTAAGGTAGTTGGCTTCTAGCTTTGGTTGATTAGCTTTTAATTTAGATTGGTTTATATGGTGGAGCTATTATGACTCTTTGGTTTGAGGCATGACACCACTCTAGAATAAAAATTGACCTTGCAACTACTATCATAGACTTAATTCACACAAGGTGAACCTAACTCAATCACTTTGAATCATTTAATTATGTATTTGTTTGGTATAAACCTGTGGTGTAATCTTTAAAGATAATTAAATAAAAAACATAGAATTTTGTAACCAAATATTTTCAAAATTCTTGAGTTAGGTCTAAAGTACTCAACAAAATAATCAAAATTTACAAGTGTTTTTTAAGATTACAATTGTATGGAAAACAAAGAGGGCCAAAGAAGAGGATTATAAAAGTCCACAAGTTTACAAACTTAATATATATGTTAGTAGTAGAAAACTAGAGGGCACTTAAAGAGACCACAACAGTTTTTCCAAAAGTTAGTAAAATTGATGTTCAGGATATAGTTTAGCCAATTGTTTATAATCCTCACTTCTTAGCCCTGGTTTCTATCTTTTGGATTTATGTGGCATGCTTATAAATCTATCTTAAACTTATAAGACAACTGTAGGAGAATGAATGATAACTTGCTCAATAAGTGGGATGGTGATAGAAGTATACATTTAGCACAAACACATTCAGAGCTTTTAACTAAGTTAGTTAAATGCAATGTAGATACAAGAAAATGCCATCCCATGATGTTATTCGATTTGTAGTGAGATTAGAGAAATTGCACCTACTCTAATTCGAGTTGAAGAGTTTTAGGCTACGGACTCGTGAATCAAAACCAAACAGGAGCTTATGCAATGGAGATTAGCCTTCACTCAAGACGCCCTTCAAATCACAGCCCCCAACCTTACTGCGTCCTCCTCTCCTATCACTTAGTTTGACTAAAAGTATGGAAATGACCATTTTGGTTGTCTTCATTGAAGGAGATCCATGTTTGACCCAAGAATCCTAGCTATTACCCCTAGTAAGTTGCAATGCAAGTTAGTTAAGAAGTTAGGCAAGTTTGAATTAGTTCATTTTTGAGGCAACAACCAATCAGTCTAAGGAATCTCATCAAAACAGTATACACAAAACAATCACAACATGAAGCTCAGCTCTTATAGTAGTAGCAAAGCAATATTCAAGCACATGGATAGCCTACACATACAAACAACTACATTAAAATCACAAGCTAAAAGCATATTGAAGCCTCCAAGTACTTTAAAATACTCCAAAATACTATGAAGCATTAATCCCACTTACCTGAATATTGATGCCTATTCTCTTCACATGTCACTCTCATCTTCCTCTGTTATTCTTAATATTTAATGTAATCTCTTCAGTTTCCATCCAATATATAACATAAGAGTTCACTTTTATATTTAGACATGTTCCTTAGTTGAGTTAAGTAAGTTTTCCAAGGTATTTATTAGGTATTAATTAAGTAATATAAGTTCTAACCCAGGTTATAACTTAGTATTTTAGCATAGGTTACTACCTAGTAAATTTCTGACCTAGGTTCTAACTATGGTAAATTATTAAAGGTTATAAGTCAGCGACTTTTGGACCTACCCTTTGGTTTTGGGTGATCTAATATTCATTTCCCATCTTCCTTCTAGCCAAACTTCTAGCTACTCCTATTCTAGTATACTTTAAGCTTCTTACAAAAGAATTCTTTCTAATAGAATTCTTAACTTAGGTTTTGACCCAACATTCCAATATAGGTTATTGTCTAGGAAGGTTCTGACTTATGTTTTGACTCTAATAAAGATATAGCATTCACATACAAACCACTTGTTGACCTACTATCTGACCGTTTTCTAACGAAGTTTCCAACCCATTATTCTAAATTAAGTTTTTATTTGGGAAGTTTCTTAGTTACATTTTGTCTTTAAAAATAGTGTAAAGTTCATAGATAAGCCACTTTCTAACCCAAATCTAATTTTTAGTGTTTTTAACATATTCAACACTAGGTTACATTCTAATACACTTTCTGACCTTATTGCTACTTCCACATTTTACTACTTTACATATAATCTAACTTACCTTGAAACTTGCATATACAACATGTTAACAATTCAATACACTACCCCAACACCCCCTACCTCACCCTAACCCCACTAATATATATATATATATATTACACTTCCTACTTAGTTACCAATTCATTAGGATTTTTAGAATTGAGCTCATAATTACTAAATACTCATTTAAACTTAAAAATCATCATCCTAAAACTTAAAATAACTTACTTTTAGCTACTCCATGCGACTGATTATAAGTTGTAACATGATTTTATAGAAATTCATCAAGTTGTTTTAAGAAAATAACACCATCAGCACATTGTTTTCACTAAAATAGGATTTTTCCAAATATCCAACGATTCAATTTTGAAAATCCAACCACATATAATCAAAATATAATATTTCATGAGTATACTCATAAAATTTTAGGTCAAAACTACATTGATTGGTATTTAAAAAATGTAATCAAAATTCGGTGTGTGGGATCTTTTTTCTTAAGGACCCTATATTAGCACTCAAAAGTTTTGAAATTCTAGTTTGAGATTTGAATTCCTCATGAAAAAGTACTTGAGAAAACCAAGTTTCAAAATTTTTGAAGAGCGTTTGCTATGTTTTCTAAATTTAAGTTACAAACAAGGAAGTTCGATCACTTACCATAACTAGATGCTCTATCCACTATTGAGTGAAGAGGGTTAAAGTAACAAGCTAGGTGTAGGTTTTTCCTTCAAACCACAGTCCTTATTTTCTTTAAGAAGCACTCCTAGTATAGGAACTCCAAAACGCCTTCAATTACACTATTTTTTCCCTAAATTTCTCTTTTCCACTTCCTTTGTCTATTTCTCTTTTACAGAATTTTTCCTAACCTTCAAATGTCCAAAATTTTCATTAGGAAAGAAAATTGCATTTTTTATAATAAGGTGTAAGCATGATTTGATTTTTTTTTTTTTAATCCTTATCATACATGTGTTAATCACTAGCTTAGATGTCCAATATGAGCTTTTCTCAAATTGCACAAATACTCTGGCTTTGCTACACATCAATAGAATGTATCTTGGTTATTTAACATGTTTTAATATTTTTTCCTATATTTCATTTATTTATTTAGTAAAATTTACACATTTTCGGGTATTTTTAATAATTACGGGTATATATATTTATATATTAATTATACCTAACATATATGCATGTCTTTCACATATTATTTTATGTACATTAATAATTTTATTATTCCTATAATTTATCTTTAGGTGTTTGTTAATTAACAAAATCTAATCTATGCATTACCGATACATATATAATAATATAGAAAATTTTTACTATTTTAGCCGTATTTTTAATATTTTATTTTATTCTTGAATTTCGAACCTTCGTGGTCTCTTCAACTAATGTTAGTAAACTTCTCATAAATTTTTAACCTAATCGGATCGCTTTCTCAAACCCCCTAAATCGACCATCCAAAACCTCATTGCATAAGTATGGGGCTTATATTTCCACTCCCCTTAAAAAGGTTTCGTCCTCAAAACTATAACATCTTAAGCTACTATTGCGACATCTGGATCAGTTAACAATATCTCATCCTTGTCATCATCCTTGATACTATAATTCATTTCCAACCTTATCTTCTCAACTACCTTTTATTCAAGCTTCTAAGTCAACTCCTATGAATTATTCTTATGTTGTACTTCTATAGACTCATTCTTCTAATCCACCAATTCCCTTATTTGCCATTAATATTGCACTAAGGTCATTACCATAGTTTATCATTATTCCTTGTATCCCTTCCACCCACCACCCTCCCTATTCCTTAGTTTCCAATCCGATTATCTTGTATTAATAATTAGACATGAGTCTAACAAAAGATCATATTTTCATACATTTAGCACATAAAGGAGTCCAATTGTAGCCTTTCAAATTTCAAATATGTACAAAATTTATAGATTATTATAACTCTAAAAGTTACAACTTCACTTGTTGAAGCTAGACGTCTATGTCTCTATTATACTTCTTTTGCAAATTTTCATTCCTTCAAAATAGTTCACTTTAACTAATGCTCTCAAAAGTCTACCCTCGTCGATGATGGTGCCCTAAAATCCACTTCTTAACCTAAGGATAAAACACTTTATCCCCTTAACTTACTGTAAGCTGAGTAAGAGTGAATAAATAAGTAGCAATACAACAATGCACATAGCATAAATATATAGATATCATATTAAGTTAGTCACCTAGCCAACAATTAAGATAATGCAAATAGTGTATGCCATGCTAATGCATGTGACATGCATCGGTACCAATATCTTAGCTAGCTTAGTAACTTATCTAGTTTAGTTGACTTCAAATTCGAGCATTTAGATAATACATCTAAGAACCTAGTAATAATTCAGCCTAACAAAACCATAGAATGTGGTCAGAATTGTTGGTCAATGCAAATCTATATGCACAAAAAACCAGCTTTGAAAACTTGTCACAATAAGTTCATAAGTTTCATAAATCTAACCATAGGTCCTTTTCATGTCATGTCATGAATACATTAACCCAATCTCAGATGAATACCAAGTAAAGCAAACAAGCTTATTCGTCTAGCCTCTTGGCCAAGCCTTTGTTTTATTTTCTTTTCCTTCTTTATATCTAAACCTTAGTCTCAGGTTCACTTAAGTGAATAACTTAGGAGGTAGAGTTAGTCCCTAGATTCTCTTCCAAGTTATTGCAAACCTCAACAATGTCACATAAACACTTAGCCCACAATTACAATAACTAAGTCCAATTATCGGAACTTCATTCAATCAACAACTTGTGATAAAGAGAAGCTCCACATCACTTGTCAAGTAGCACATCAAACACATCACTAAGCTCAGTTAGTAAAAACATCATAAAGCATGCAAAGTTAGGAATAGACATAAGTCTACTTAAGGTACACATATATCTATTTACCTGGACTTATTAGTGGCTTTGAGCCTATGCTTCAATACAAAGTTCCTCTTCACCTAGGTTGCCTAAGAAAGATGCACACAGCGTCTCAATCATCTACATGTCAAATTCATACACATTTAGTAACTTATTTACGTTTGAGGCTTAAGATTAGAGGTCATCCCCAAGAAATTATTCGTTTTAGATATCTGCTAACTTAACCACTAATTTATCTTCTGATTTATATATGTACATTTTCTTTTTCCATAATACTTTTTTCTTAATAGGTTATATTTATGAATATAAGATACTAAATATTCATACAAATTTTATCCATGACTTCCATACTTAAAATCTAACAGAAGGGATTGTCAAGTGCTTATGAAATCTAATTAGCAATACAACATATTGATGGTTATGCGAAAATGGAAATAATTTTAGTACCATGAATAGATTTTTAATTATAGACTAAATCATCTTAAATATCATACAACATCAAATAGCTTCAATAAAATTATAGAATACCATATCATATATTGTTGATAGGTATTTTTGAATAATTGTTATGTGGGCTTATATTTCTTGGTCCAACATCTAAACCCAGTCTAATGACTCAGTCCAAAGACAATCCCCATAGACTTACTATAAATACCAACTCAGACCTCAAGTAAGGGGATCTCTTCCATTCTCTCATTTTTCATAACTACTCAACATTTCTCTTTATATGACAAGAAAGTTGACTTAAGTATCGGAGTGGCCATATCAGAGCACCTTCTGGCACCTCCTATAGCTGTTTTCATGTTTTGCAGGTGTTCGCACGTCAAGACGAAAATCAATCATCAACAATTGGCGCCGTCTATGGGAACGAGCAATCTATTCCTTACATTTTTTAGAATTTATCCAAATTTGGTGGCAGGCTATTTCTCTCTTCCGACGGATTTTTTTTTTTATTCGATTTGTCATCATTTCCTTTCTTTGGTCTTTATATTCGAGACTGTTTCTTGGAGCGGTTTCATCACTCCTTGATTTGTATTGTAAAAGTATAAGAAATCGCCATGTAACCGTCATTGTGTCGCTCGGTTAAGAGGTAGCCATTTGATGTTTTCTTTAACAATTGTCAATGCTTCTCTGATTATGTCATTGGATTCAAAACAATAGCAGGATTATCAACACTGAAGAATTATCTATACTAAGCTCCACACTTTCTTGAGTTTGAAATGTCGACCTATAACTCAATCTTGCCGAATCTACAAGCGGTTACCATATTATTCATGAATTCGAAAACTACCACTTAACCAATGTTGTATCACACCATGGAGGAATTCAAATTTCTTTCAAATAAAATTAGGCGATGCCCATTATTGATGTGGTGATTAATTGTAACAAAGTCATTGGTTTCGAGACATTATCTCCATGAATTATCTATAATGTGCTAAGTCCAATAGCAAGTGGGAATTTTTTTCTCTCAAGTTCTCAACTAAGTTGCAACCAAGTCACCGTTTCACAAGCCACACAACATGGCCGAACAATCACGTGCTCATGCTGAGTTTCTTACTTGGCAATTGCCATCCACTTCAGTACAACTAAGTTGTTTTTAACTTAGTGAGAAGAAATCGAGCTCCTTGATGATGGTTGAGTGTGTTTTTGAGCTTCTCGATCAAAAGGCCGAATTGCCATGTTGTCCGATCTTGAAGTGCCAAATATTTTGTGCTATTGTCGCTGCACCAAATAGTACAAATGTGTGTTGTTCTTTTACGAGCATTCATGCCAAACTGCTACAATTTCAGCTACATAACATAACTATCAATCTCTGTGTCCAAGCTTCAACGCGGACCAAAGCTGTTGGTATGATCTGACTAAGCTCCAACGCCGAGCTACTCTAAGTGTGTCGAGTAGGAAGCTTTGGCTAAGTGGTTCATCCTTTCGTGGCCGAATGCCGAGAGTACTTTATGTAAAGTAGCAATTGTTGCCAACTGTCGAATGACCGTAAGCCAATGTCGAGTGGCGTTATGGCCATAAGCTACCGCCGAGTAGTAGAACTCCCATGAATGATTGCCAAGTGACAAAGATTCGTCTTTTTAGAATCTGTCGAGTGGCATTATGGCCGAGAAACTTTGTTGTTGAGTGGCTCGCAAAGTGGTCAAGAAGCCAAGTAGTAGAATATTAAAAGTGTAGAGCCTCTTATTATGAGCCATTCATTCAAGTTCGTTGCTGTGCTATGGTGAAGTGACACTCAACCAGCTAAATTCTTAATGCAATTCTGACTAGAAATGCTCTAATATAGTTTATGCTTTTAAGTTGAGCTGTACTCTCCAAATGTAAAGCTCTTTATGTGCAGAGTAATTGTCCATCTCCTTGCCGAGTAAGTGTTGCTGACTTAGCGACCAGCTTCATGTGCCGTGTTGACTCAAAATGTCCATCACACGGCATGCCAAACGACTCCAAAAGAAATATAGACAGCTACACATTAAAGCACACAAACATTCTTATGCTCTAATTTTGAGAATCGAACTTATGATGGTTGCTTAACGTGCTAATGCCCTCCTTCTACTGCCAAACATTCATATGGGTCTACTTTAAGAATTACAAGTCCAAACTTTGATCTTGCTCGGAAATTGCCTTACACTTCAAAGAAACCAAGTTGAGTTGTTTTTAATTGACACACAGTTGCTAACATTGAAGCATTCAAGCTACTCCTCGCAATAACTGAGTTACTATTGTATACAATAACCAGCATATAATGTCCAAAAATTGCTAGAACTTGTTAACTATCAAAATTGTTCATGTAGTCTTCGAAGCAGGATACTAGTCACCTCTCACAGCCACAGTATAAGCTCTTAATAAGAGCCTAAGGTATGCTTTTTGTGAAGATTGTTCGTTAAAGTTGAAGAGCTTAAAGACGAGAATACATACAAAACTTTCTATGAAGGCTTTAAAGACACAAATATCTCTATTAGATCATTGATTTTTGTCGAGGAGCTTAATTTTCAAGTTATGGCTACTATAAAAAGGGGGTGGGGGGTGTGGGTGATACACTTAACGCGGTCTTGGTTTTCCCTTCAATGTTAGAAGTTACAAATTTGAATAAATAAAGAATTTTACTTAAGCTTACGAGGGGGGCAGGGTGCCAAGCATATTCTTAGAAGTACATTCTGGTTTGTGATGAGTAGTTTTGGAACCCACCTCAAACGCTGTTAACAACTTTATGATATTGGATTAGAGCAAACAAGATGCCATGTGTGAAGCTATGCAATTTTTGAGCTGTCCATCGCATTGCCAACCCATTTCCATACTCAAACATGATAATTCTTGTGTGCTAGCCATGTCTTTGGTTATCACATTTATATCTAATTACATTAGGAAAAACTTATTTAGCTCTTAGTGAGGTCATTTCAACTCTCCTTTGGGATGAGTATGATAACTTAAAATTAAAGTTGAGGCTAAAGAAATGCCCCTCATTTTGAGCTAATGTAAGTATAATTTGCCAATGAGCAATTCCTCAATAGCTTTAAGCCTTACATACAATAGATGAAACAAGCCTACAGTCCTATACATTAATAGACTAGAGGCTGACTAGTTTATTTTATGGCTTTACTTAGTATAGGTCTTGTCTAACTTAGATAGCCTACATCCTTCCCCCCTAGCCTTTTCGGCAATATTGGCCTCTTTAGGCTTTCACGACGCTCTCACCTCTTCAGGTGCTCTCACTTCCTTAAGCATATCAGCCTCTTTAGACCTTCGCCTCTTCTGGCATTCTGGCCTCTTTAAGGGCTCTCGCCTCCTCAAGCGCCCTCAACTCTTCAAGCATATAAGCCTCTTTGGGCCTAAGCCTCTTCTAGCATTCTAGCCTCTTCAAGGGCTCTCGCTTCTTCAAGCGCTCCTTGCCTCTTCAAGCATACTCTTTGTCTCTTCGACACCCTAGCCTTTTCAAGCACATTAGCCTCTTCAAGCATACTTGCTTCTTCAAGCACTCCTTGCTTCTTTAAGCATACGTGCCTCTTCAAGCTTTTATCTCTTTAGGCGCTCCTTGCCTTTTCAAGCATACTTGCCTCTTTAAGTAATCTTTGTCTCTTTAAGCACCCCAATCTCTTAAGGCACATTAGCCTATTTAGGTTTTCACTTCTTTAAGCGCTCCTTGCCTTTTCAAGCATACTCGCCTCTTTAGGTGCTCCTTGCCCCTTTAGACGCCCTCACCTCTTTAGGCACTCCGACCTTTTCGGGTCTTTACCTTTCTAGGCATACCAATATTTATAAGTGCTCTAGCCTCTTCTGCCTTTTGCCTCTTCAGGCCTTTGCCTCTTCAAACACTCTAGCCTCTTCAAACACTCTAACCTTATTAGGCTAGGATTGCAAACTTGTCCTAAAATTCCATAAAATCAACCTCCCTGAATTCTCTCTTTTTTGACTTGATCACTAAAGAGAGTAGGAGGCAAGTGTTGATAAACATTTTTGAATAATTGTTATGTAGGCTTATATTACTTAGTCTAATATCTAAGCTCGGTCCAATGACTCGATCGAAGGGCAATCTCCTAGACTTACTATAAATACCAACTAATATCCTAGGTAAGGGGATCTCTTCCATTCTCTTATTTTTCATAACTACTCAACATTTCTCTCTACATGATGAGAGGACTAACTTAAACATTAGAGTGGTCATGCCGAAGCATCCTTTGGTGCCTCCCCTAGTCGTTTTCATGTTTTGCAGGTGTTTGTACACTGGGATGAAAATCAATTGTTAACATATATCAACCAATAATAATAGTAATTTTGTATACATATATATAACCAATAGTATCTATGTACAAAGCTATGTATTACTTTCAATGCTATACACATATAAATTATATACCAGCTTATGTAGAATTAATTGACAAACACATACTTATATGTTGTATTCCATCTATAGAATATAATTGTACAGTGATGGCACTATCAGAAGATGTATAACTACAATATATATATATATGTTAATGGACTTACAACAGCATTTTAAGCCATATTATAATTTTATATGTAATAATAGAATACGTATAACTATAGTATATATATATAACTAGAGACCAATAGTATACCTATAAACTTTGGGGATGATTTATTTTGGTTATAATCGTCGAGGAGCTATTCTTAACGTACCATTTCACGTAGCTCTATTTGTGATAAGTTGATGTACGAGAGTATATATTTGAGAGGGTGAGTTACCTGTTCCATAGATTTTTGTTTCTCTCTTTCTCTTACTCTTTTTTTTTTTTTTTTTCCAAGTAAAAAGTTTGTTGTATAGTTCAAGCTTATAATTTATATACATATCCTCATATTAAAGCGGTCTAATAGATTGAGAAAAACTTAGCAACTTCCACATGTCAAACAAAGTTACCAATACGCATGCCACATTTGCTTTAATTGAATGTAATCGAAGTTTAAGCTTCCAACTATGTGTGGTAACTCTTGGTCTAATAGGAGTTTGACGCTAAGTCCTCTTGTGAATGTTAACATTCGGTGGAGTCATGGATTCTTACATACTACAGTGGAAATCATGGTTACTAAAATAATAATGTTCTCTATCGTTTGACCCATCAGGTGAACCATGTCCCTATTCATCTAGCTTGTAAAGTGTTGAAAATAAAGGTCAAGTGTTCTTTATTAAGTTAACAAGTCCCATATATATTTAATAATAATAATAATATCAAATCATTAGAGTCTCTTTCATTTACTGATAAATAGGCTAAGTAAGTGTCCAATTCCTATCGATGAATTTTCCAATGGTGCTGCACGTAAAATGTTATGTCATTATTTTTTTTTAAATTTTTATTCTAACAAATACTAAGGGATGGTACTATATATATATATATATATATATTCTTTCCCATATATCTACATTATCTTTAAATATTATCTCACATCAAATCATTAATTTTATTGCTCAAATAATTTATTTCTAAAGTCTTTGTACATATCAGAACTTGAATTGCATGTTTTTGATAAATAACAACTATTATAGTTATATCTAGCTTTTAGCTACAAGCAGGTACATCCCTTACTTTCTAACTATATATCCTAAATTCCTCCTTTTGATTAAAAAAAAAAATTTCTTTGAGTCCAAGTGAGTTGCTCGTAGACTGGAGGTCTCACTTTAATTTGGAAAATTAACCTTATTAGGACTTTTCTTCTAAATTTTATGACCTTACACTAAAATTTGACTCAATTTAGATACGATTTTACAAAAGCACTAAATCATACCGAACACTCTAACTTGTGTTAGTAGTTGAATAGCTAAGGTCTTACAATGCTAAATATTTAAGGTTCAAAAGTTGGTTGAATAGGTTTTTTGAAATGTTACTTTTTGAGTAAATTTCTGAATTCACTTTTGAGTCTAATGAATCCTAAGTTTTTAATGAGATGAGATTTTCTAATTCAGTTTCTAAGTAAGTTATCGTATAAAGATTATTACGCATCGAAATTTTATTTATCTTAAATTTTATCCAAATCTAGTTACTTATCTAGATTATATATGATCTTGACGTTAAAAGTTAGCCTTAGGTTTATTATCTCAGTATTAAGATTTAAGCTCTAACCGATTTCTTCTTCATTATAACTCTTGCACATGTTACAATCATCTCTTATTTCTATCTACTAACCATGGTTACTAACATCACTAAAGTATAGTTTTGTTAGGTATGTATCCATTTACTGTCTTGGAAACTTTTGCTATTTCTATCCTTCTGCTATCTAGCTTTATGTAGTAACATTATATTTAATGAATATTTATCTTTACTTATCAATTGGCTATGTGCTTGTCATACTAATATTTTATTTATTGAATTTATATGTGAAATATTCCAATCATCTTGTTGCAATTATTTGGTTTTCTCATTATACATTAAATGGATTATTATTTAGATTAGTATGCTCAAACTCTTTTACTCTTTTTTCTTGTGATTAATACATTTTGAATTATTTAATTAAAGAATCCTCTTATACTATCTCTTATATCTAGTATCCATAACTTATTCCATCATATTTTATCATATAAGTTCCATACATCTAACATTTACCTTTCTATCACAATTTCTACAAGAATTTTTACCTTATCCAAATTCCAAATTCCCCCTAAGGTTGTTTATAACTAGATTGTTATTTTTTTATGATTATTAAATTTGATTCGTTCTTATCTCGTTTGTGCTTTTCGTTCTACAATTGTTGCTCAATTGCTCTAACTATACATTTTATATTTTATGTCACTAGCATAAATGTCAACATTAATGAGGTTGACAAATCTTGACTCTTTTCTATCTCGAGTTCAAATGTGATAATCGATGACTCAAATGGGCTGGTCTTTAATGTAACTTGACAAGAACTAATACGACTCTTAACTAAGCAGACTCATGAAATATCCATCACTGATTTGTCCCGAACTTGATAGAACATGACATGACTCAAACAAAACAAGAACAAAAGACTTGATCAAAGAGACTTGAGGACCGTCAATTTGCCAATCCCTTTATGTTTACTAAGATGTACTAATGTACATATGAGGAATATTATCTCAAAAGGTTTAAACTATATTTCATTTTATAATTATTGTTTTCCTCTTCTTGTAGTGTAGTTGGCTAGAGGTCATGGATTTGCTTTGTGTTTTCATTATTTTTCTCATTAGTTTCTTACTAGAAGGAATGAATGTTAACAAATGGTTATTTGGTAATCCTTTTGTGTATTTGATATTAATAATATATACCCAGGTCATGCATAGTACAAGTGCTCTACTATCTACTTATGGTAAGTTTATATTGATTACACATATTATGGAAGTTGACAGGAACATATTTAATATTCACCTAATTATATACATCAAAATAATTATATCACAAAGAAATACAAATTTAATCCACTTATGTTTAGTGTCATTCTTAATTCTTAGATGTGCTAAAGTTGTTATAACTTTATTGTACAAAGTTAGCAAACACTCATTTAGCCATTTTGTGCTAAGAGTCAAAATACAATATAAATCATTAAAATATCTCAAGAGATTAGAAATTTCATCAAAAGTCAAAAGAGTTCCTAACATTTTACTCGAATTCATTCTCTTCACAACATTGACTATACGATCTCCATTATCAACATAAATTGATATTTTCTTAATGAAATCCAAATTCAATCATTTTTTGTTTTTTTTTTTTGTTTTTTTTCAACCTTCAGCCTCACTTTTAGCTTCTAAATCTACATTTAATAATATACTTCTATAAGTTGTTGGAATATCTTTCACCTCACACATAATTTTCTTGATAAGTCTTTTATTTAGTCTTACCCCTTGACTTTCTAAATCAAATTCTACCTAACTTTCTGACTCGACTTTACGTCGTTATAATCTTACTAACTTCCTATATTTTGAACCTAAATTCCAATATTTTCTTACCATAGCTAATACATAACTCTAAGTTCCGCTTCCTAATTTAGGTTAAGATAACCAAGTGAAAATCTCTTTTTCCTCAATTACATGTACCTCCGACTATCTCAATTTAATCACTATTCTTGACCATTTCCATTTTAACTCAATATAACCAATAGTTATCAGTTCATTACACC
This sequence comes from Lumnitzera littorea, assembly GCA_024138015.1. Classification (NCBI taxonomy): domain Eukaryota; kingdom Viridiplantae; phylum Streptophyta; class Magnoliopsida; order Myrtales; family Combretaceae; genus Lumnitzera; species Lumnitzera littorea. Next base: position 96,929,937 of record JAMXBB010000007.1, read on the forward strand.
ATTGATATACTAATGTCATTAATCAATCTACTTCACATATGTTGATATTCTTATATAGGTACAAGCATCTTAATCATACAACATACATACATATACAATCAATGTAAGGAGTTCGTGTTTAACATACCTATCACATAAGAAGCTAATACATGTGTAGAAGTTTCTTAATTATACTATTAACTTATACATTACAATGTATCTTAGTACAACACCTATTATTCTCACAAATATATATTTTACTAACAATCTTCAAACTTATATGTTATATAACCATTTTGAACATGAGTCTACGCACTCATCTTTTAGGGTTATAACCTAACATTTAATAACTTAAAATATGTATTTAATTTTCTAACAAAATTTAAAAAATTCTCCTTTAACCGTGCATATACTTCATCCCTCCAAGATAATATACACCCTTGTTATAATATTCCTAAGAAAAGTTATATTAAAGTATAAATTCTCATATAACCTTTTTTTAATCTTGAAATGTGTGATTGATTTTTAGATTTTAAAGAAACTTTCTCTTTTATTTCTTAACAAGTGTATCAAATATACTTGCCAACACAACCCTATCTTCTATAAACTACCAATTCTTCTTAGATATAGATCCTCTAAAGTTCCATTTCTGTAAAGTTCCTACATTTGGCTTCTCAGATGTTGACATATGGCATATTAAAAATGAACGGCCTAGATTAAATCTTCTTAAAATTGTATATCATTTTTCTGTTGTCTCCCTTCTCTCTACTAACTCATGAAAAACAAATTTGTACAACTCTCTATTTTCTCTCTCTATCTCCCTTTTCTTTTAGGAATCCATCTCAAAGAAGAATGCTTCCTAAGGTCATTATACTCAATGATAGCAGGTCGATCAATATATCTGATAAGGATGCTAATTGTTGTCATGTGGCTTAGTTGTGAAAGAAAATATTGTTAGCTGTCTATTTTGTTATGTCATCAAAGACAAATTATGGATGAAGGTGTTTTGTCGAGATGTGCCATAGCAGAGAGTTTGTCAAAGAGAGAGGAGGTAAAAAAAAAAAAAAGAAAGGCACTATAGGAAGAAGATGAATAGTTTAACCATGATAAAGAGTGATTCAATCTAGACCCTTTTATTTTTAATCTACCACATGTCAACATTTGGAAAGGCTAGCTTTAGAAACTTCAAGGAAAGTGGAACTTTAGATGATTTTATTCTCATTCTCCCTTTCCCCCAACCTAAAACCTTTAAACAAAAGGTATGTTCCTTATAAAGTTAATTATGATATTTGGCTCCAAATTATTTGTTAATAACTAAGAAAAAAGAAAAAATTTTTACATTTTCTTGCACATTTTTTATCATCTAATATGTAAAAAGTGGTTTAAAACTAGTTGTTTTTCAATTAGATTTCGTTAATAGGTGCCATTTGAGCACTTCTTAAGTACTTAAGAAAAAAAAAACATTTATGCATTATAATGCTAATTATACAAATTATGAAAGAAGTAATTAAATGTAAAGGTGAAAATTTATTTTGTTTGATAATTGAACAAATGCCCCTAAAGTGTCTACTAACATTTTCCTATCCTATTAATGGGTATCACTTAGGGCTAGCAATTTGGCACCGACCTACTAACTAACATATGATACATCACGATTATAAATGGGTTTATATAAGCAAAACTTGACACAATTAATAAATGGGTTAGACCACTTTGGACCCATTTATAAATGTGTTAAGTTTTAGGTTTAGCATTTGAACCCATTTTTAAACTAATTTATTATACAAGTTCCCTACATATGTTTAGATCTAATTCACACACCTATTTAAAATTTGACATTTGTCATATTTATAGTTTAATTTTCTCATAGTAATAATCTATTATCTACTAACCACTTACGTACCTCTCTTTCTCCCTTCTCTCTCTCATCATCAACTATTACTTCTTTGTCATTGATCTCCTAATCGCCATTATTCTTTCTTTAATTAAGCCTTCATCCCTCTTGACTCTAATTCTATAAGTGTCATACTCTTAAAATTTTATTCCTTTCTATAATCTAATTTCAAAAACTTTTAAAATCAAAAGGCATAATATAATATATATTTAAGGTTCTTTTTTTTTTTTGTATAATTCCATCTAAGCATACTTTATTAGTCACAATCTCATTAGTTAAACCACTTGACGTGTTTAACAAAATTGAGTTGAATGTATTGATTGGTTTTTATTTAAGTTAATCACATAATGTCATAGACTTAATTACGGAACATTTATGCAATGAACTTATGTTTAAGTTAATCATATGGTACTTAAATATGAATTGAATTTTTGAACTATAATGTTGACATCGAACTTGTTCAAACATTTAGCTTAGAAATATAAAGCTACCCATTATAAGCATTGGTATGGTTCTTAATGCAATTTTTCATTATAAACATTATATGAGTAGGATAATATTGGAAATATGCCCTACAAAAAGAGATTCAATAGTCGTTATAGATATATTTTAGTATTTTCTTATAATAAACAAGTTCAACCTAGGGAGAAAGTGCGTTAATTAAATGAGTAAGGATGATTATTCTCAAACAAAACTTATTTAGACTCAAAGTATAGTATCCCATGTGAGTAAAGTCACATATGAATTGTAGTAGAGATTAAGTAGTGATATATAGGACTAAGGTAAATATGTTAAGATAATACTAGTTATAAACTTGTAAGCTAAGTGGTTGAAAAAAGTACATTTGTTTTGGTTAATTGATTATTGTTTACTTTTAGTCTAGAGCATTATAAATAGCATTAGAGTGCCTCCTTACAATGCGTGGATGATTATGGGAAAAACAAAGGTGGAAGCTAGTGGGCCTATTTTGATTGGTTTAGAGAAGAGGTCCTACAAGGGCAGGCAAATGTTGCTAGAATATGACTTCTAATATACTTCCTAAATGACCTACTGGTTGAAGAGGGTGAATTGTACATCAAAATTGGAAAAGAACCAGGCCCAATTTTATGTTTTGGCAACGAAGACTTTACATGTTTAAAGGAGATGGGGAGAGAGAGGGAGAGGGGAGATTGTAGTACCCTAGGTGAATGAAGTTACACAATGATTCTCGAGGAGATTGTCAAGATAATAACAGTTATAAACTTTTGGATGATGTGGTTAAAAAAGGCTTGTTGGCTTAACTATTGACTATTTTTGACCTAGAATAATACATGTATATAAGATACAACATGTTAACATAGATTATCAACCCTAATATTATCCAAATTCTCGTTAAGAGGAATTGATAAAATATAAGGTAAATTGCAAATGTATATAATTTGTATTTGATTCATGGTCACTTAGCCCTTACGATTAAAATGGGATTATTTAGACTTGAAAATCTTTAAAAAAGAAATAGAGTCCATTTGAACTCATGAGTGGCTATTGTACCTATGATATCAAATATAGTGCTTTCATATATAGTGGTTTTTCATTATTTTATTGTAGGCCAAAATGGTAAGTTAAGGTCCAAAAGCAAGCGATTTAAAGATTTACAAATTAAAAAATAGAAACTTAAATACATAAAATTGTGAATGTTTAAAATTTATTCTAAAATTAAAATACAATAAATTATTGTAGAATATACTATAATGATTCTAGTAACTTTAGAACTCCAAATGTTGACTAAAAACAGAGGAGGTGCGCCGGTTCGAAGTTCCAACAACCAATTCCATCAGCTTCCATGATTGAATTGTTTTCATATATCTCTGGATTTCATTTTATATTATCATTGAACGGAATTTCACTTTAAATGGGAGCATACACCTTATGTCGTGTCATATTATTATGCGTGAGAAAATCACAAGAAGATCACTGTTTGAAAGAAATACCCTTCCCGACTTCTTTTTAAAAATATAATATGGATATTTCTTAGAAATCAAGAGTCAGACTTTACCAACTGCCAAGTATGGCAGACGAATTGGTTGGCATATCGTATTACGCTCTTTGATGCACTGTAACGTCAATGGATATTTATTGAAACTCCATAGAGGCATAACAAATTTTAACACTATATTCCGAAAGATAAGAGAGCAAAGAAAGTGTCGAGAAAAATACAAGTATTTTTTATTGGAAGAATGGAAATGAAAAAGAAGTTAGTAATTGAATTATTTATTTTATTAAAATATTAAAAATATAGTTTTTTTATTATAAAATAATTTCAGATATTTAGTATTGGAGACTTTATTAAGTTATTAAAGAATGGTTGAATAGCTGAACTTCTTGTTGTGAGTTTTCTTCTCTTTCTTCAATGAGTTCTTCGTGTTACCATTTGATTGTTGCAATGACTACAAATCAAGAAATTTCCTCTACTCATCCATTGCTTTTGTATGAATATGGTAATCCTAGTACAAAAATTACAAATGTTGTGTTCAATTGATTAAATTTTCCAAGTTGAAATTTGAGTTTTTAGAATGGCACTTGATACTATAGCTAAGGTAAGGTTTATTGATGGAAGCTTTGTTAAACTTGAAACTAATTAGATGATTAGAAATGGACCCTGTTGATAATCAGATTTCATCCTTCCTAAATTCACTCGGTCATTTGGCTGACAAAAAGCCGAGTAACTCTATTTTCAGCAAATGCCAATTAAGATAGTTTCATAACTAGTTTGAACTTAATAAAAAGTAACGCAAATAGTTATCATCTAGTATGGTTCAATTATATAACTGTCTACCATTCCTATATTTCAAGCATGTGCTTAATTATGAGGTCTCCATGTGTCTCATGATCAATAATTAACTGCTACTTCAGATACCTAACATTTAACTATAAATATAGAGAAAAGGCACTATAAGAACTCTCTCATGATACATAACTATTCACTTATCTTCTCTCAAATGCATTTAATGACTTAAGCATTGGAGTGGCTATACAGAACTAGCCTAATACCTTTTAGTTCTTTGTGTTTTGCAGGGCTAAAACTTCATTAAAAAATTGCATAACAACATTTGGCACCGTCTATTTTTTATTACACACCTACATGGCAAGAATTAAATTAATTAAGAGTGCAAGTACTGGTACTCCATGCCACCACCATGAAGGGGGATGTAGGCACTTTGACAAACAACGTTTAACTAAGCTAGAGTAACTTTGCCTCAACTTAGCTAAAGAAAATTAAGAATTGAGCAAAAACCATGAAGAGATCCTTGATCTCCTCCACAATAATGCCTACCTAAGTCAAAACAAAGAACATGACAATCACAATGCTGAGAACAGTGATGATTCGATCTATTCTCTTGAATTATTGAGAAAGGAAGCCGAAGTTACAATGGGACCTTTAGCCCATATGCTTAAGAAAAATGATAAGGGGAAGCAACACAATAGGTGCACCTTACTAGACCATCGCACGTTAGTACCCTTGCTATAATAAGTAAACAATTTCAAATTAAGAAGAGGCCTTTCATCCCCAAGATTTTGGACAAGGTTACACTACGACACATTAAGTTGTCATAATTTGAAACCTATGATGGAATGAGAGATCTTGAAGATCACCTTGAGTACTACTGCACCTTAGCTAAGTTGTATGACTTAAGCGATGTCATAACTTGCCAACCTTTTCCTTCAACATTAAAGAATGCGGCAAGTACATGGTTTAAATACTTGAAGTTGAACATAATTTCGTGTTTTGAAGATTTTGCAGAAGTGTTTCTCCAACACTTCCTTGTGAGTAAGCTTCTTTTCAAGGATTCTTTTGTCCTTAACATAATAAAACAGAGATACAATAAATCTATCAAAGATTATTTAGCCAGGTTTATGGCCAAAATGGTCTAGATTTTAGAGTTGGAGATGAGCATTACTCTCAACATAGTAATTGATGTTGTTAAGCCCCACAAAGACTTTTTCAAGTTTCTCACCAAAAATAAGTCGAGAACATTTGCTAAGTTCAAAGCCAAAGCTACGTCTTACATCCAACAGAAAGACAACATTGAGGCTCGTCAAGAAGCCAATCAAAATAAAGGAGAAAGGAAAGGCGACAAAAAGAGAAGTGTGAAAGATTGACTCAAAACGGACAATGATCAATGCCCAATGTTGAGAAAAAGAGGCTACATATCCTAACATATTCAGTCCACATACCACTCAATCGTCTAATGGCAGACATATTGATAGAGGTGTAAAGGTAAAGAGGCATTTTGTAGTGGCTAGAAAGGATGAGAGGAAACTCTTCAAGGTGAAATTCCAATAATTATTGCGATTTCCATCGTGATAAGGGCCATAATCTTAACTAGTGTATCCAACTTAAGAGTACGATTGAGGATGCAATTCAGCGAGGGTACATGAGCAAGTTTCTTATGCATGATATTGAGAATATTAAGGACCATCTCAAAAGAGAAAGGAAGAGCAGGAGAATGTTACTCGACCAACTAATATCAGGAAATATGCAAAAGACGAGAGCATTAGTAGAGCACCAAACAGTATAATTAACATTATTATTAGTGGACCTTCCACCATAGGTCGATCAATCTCTTCGAGCTCAATTAACGTTATTCATTATGTTTATAATGTCTAGGGCAAGAAGGCCAAAATCGATAATACAATTTCCTTCACAAAAGATGATTTTGAAGGCATTCAAAGGCTCCATAATGATGCACTCGTGATTAGTGCAAGAATTACCAACTTTAAGGTCAAGAAAATTCTTGTTAACATTGGAAGTTTAGTAGACATTGTTTTCCAGCATGCTTTTGATCAGATGAAACCGAAGATCAAGGCATAGCCGAAATCCTACAACTATGATTTATACACCTTCAACAATCAACCTATCTAGGTAACTGGAGTAATTTCCCTACCAATCTAGATTAGAGATGATGAGCATGTTGCGGAAGACAAAGTGGACTTCCTCATTATCAAATGTTGGTCCCCATACAATATGGTTATAGGATGGTTGTATCGGCATTATTCAGCATTATCCCTTACATTGCCCATCTCAAGGCTAAATTTCCCACTCCTACTAAAGTTGATGTGTATAAAGGGGATTAACAATTGACAAGATCATTATATATGAGGGCATTAAGGCGAAAAGAAAATTTTCAAGTCGGAACTTGCATAAAAGGAAAGTCAGTCGGTATAGATAATGCTAAAGATGAAAAAGAAGAAATTTCGCTAGGAGATGACCTTGAGAAAACAACAAGGATAAGAAAACTCTTACTAGCAAACATCTGCCAAAGTTTAATCAACTTTCTATAAGATAATGCCAATGTATTCGCATGGTCCCCCTCATATATACTAGGTATCCCTAGAGATATCATGGTACATAAGCTTCAAATAGATCTAAGCACTAAGGTGATTCAACAGAGGAAAAGACATTTCACCCTTGAGAGGCAAGCAACCATAGAAGAAGAAGTTCAAAAACTCTTAAAGGTAGGATTCATTCGGGAAGAGCTTTATTTGACTTGGCTAGGCAACTGTGTGTTAGTCAATAAGTCTAATGACAAGTAGCGTATGTGCATAGACTTCATAGATCTAAACAAGGCCTTTCCTAAAGATTGCTTTCCCTTACCAATAATAGATTAGATGGTTGACTCTACTATTGAGCATGCTTTACTCTCTTTCATGGACGCATTTTCCAGCTGCAATTAAATTAAAATAGATGAGAAAGATGAAGTTCACACGTCATTCGTCACTAACTTTAGAACATATTATTATATGATGATACCCTTCAGGCTAAAAAATGCTATTGCAACTTATCAATGGCTTGTCACCATGATGTTCAAGCCATAGATCCATCGAAACATTGAAGTGTAAGTCGACGATATGATTATGAAAAGCACAATAGAGAATTGGCATCTTGCGGATCTTGAGGAGACATTCAGCATTCTAAAGAGATACAATATGAAACTGAATCTACAGAAGTGCATTTTTGGTGTTACTTCCAAAAAGTTTGTATGGCATATGGTCACTCAATGCAATATTGAAGCAAATCCAAAAAAGATTGATTCGATCGGAAATATGAAGTCTCCTCATATTATCAAGGAGGTTCAAGAGCTAACTAGGCGAGCAGCCGCCCTTAAAAAGTTCATGTTGAGAAGTACGGATAGGTGTGCACAATTCTTTAAAATCTTATAGAATCTGAAAGATTTTAAGTGGATGGATGAGTAGGAAAGACCATTCAGTATGCTTAAATAATTTCTCGTGCTACCACCAATACTCTTGACACCTATTTCAGGAGAGAATTTATATTTATACTTGTCAATCAGTTGTCGAGCACTTTCCTTTATATTGGTCTTAATCGAAGATAAGGAGCATCGGCTAATTTATTACATGAGTTATGTCCTGTAAGTATCAAAACATCGATATACCAAAATTGAGAAATTTGTGTTAGTAATAGTTCTCTTGGCAAGGAAGTAGAAACTATATTTTAAGGCTCATCAAATTGTAGTCCTTACTGATTAGCTTTTATAGCTACCATTGCAATGGCCAAATTCCTCAAGAAGGATGATGAAGTATGCCTTGGAGCTAGATGCTTATGGCGTACAATACAAACCCAGAATGGCATTAAAAGCTCAAGTGTTGGTGAACTTTTTGGCTAAGTTCACGGGTGAAGAAGACAACATAGAAATTGTCGAGAAGCCAATATAGAATCTTTATGTTAATGGTTCTTTGAATAGAGAAAGAAGTGGCATGGGTTTTATCCTATAAGGACCCCATAATGTCAAGGTTAATTATGCCTTAAAGTTTAGATTTCTAGCCAGCAACAATAAAGTAGAATATGAAGCCTTAATAGCCAGACTTAGATTAGCAAAGGAATTTGGTGCCAAGAAAGTCAAAGTTTTCTCTGATTCACAACTTGTTATGAATCAAGTAAAAGGGAGTTATGTGGTGTAAGAGGAAGAAACGAGTAAGTACTTACTAATAGTATGAATGCTCATGGAGGAATTTCAATCCTTTTTTATTCATAAGATAACAAGGAGCAAGAACATCACAGCTAGCAAGCTATCAAAGTTGGCTAGTATGGTACTCTCCAATTTGAACAGTAAACTCTTTATCGAGTTTCTCCTACATAAGAGTTTACTAATAGTTTAGCTAAGCTTTAAACTGGCTCCCTACTCGAAAGAGAGGTCCTAGATGGATCCAATTGTAGATTATCTAAAGGATGGTATCCTTCCTAACAATAGGAATGAGGCTTGAAGGTTAGTTTACATAGCTGCAAATTACATACTAATAGATGATTAGCTTTACAAACGTGGTATTTCCCAACCTTATCTTCGATGCCTTCCTCCAAAAGATGCATAACGAATATTATCTGAGTTATACAATGGTGTATGCAACAACCATGTAAAAGGACAAACATTGTATATATGTACCCTGCAACTCGGCTATTATTGGTTGATAATGAAAGATGATGTGAGAACATTCATTCGATAGTGTCCATAATGTTGGAAGCATAAGGTGTCGAGTCATGCGCCTTCTACTAAATTGTGCTACCTAAACAGTCCCTAGCCCTTTGCCCAATGAGGATTAGACATACTTGGACCGTTTCCAAAATCTATGACTCAACGGCAATTCATCATTATTGCCATGGATTACTTTACCGAGTAGGCAAAGGCCAAGGCATTGGCTAGGATCACCAAACAAAAGGTTGAGGCTTTTGTTTTCAACTTTATTATATTAAGATTTGAGGTCTCATCTATGATAATCATGGATAATGGACCACAATTTAATAATGCCAAATTTTGGGCATTTTATGAGAAACATGACATTCGCCTGAATTACACATCTGTAACACATCCCCAAACCAATGGGCAAGTAGAAGCTGTTAATAAGATTATCTTATATGACTTAAAGAGAAAAGTTAATTAAGTTAAAGGAAAATGGGTTAACTAATTACTAGATGTTTTATGGAGATATCAGACTACTCATAGGACTGTAACAGGGGAAACACCCTTCAAATTGGTGTATGGTACGAAAGCAGTATTGCTAATTGAATTGGACCTGCCCAATCAACGCATGAAAAATTTTGATGTGATGACCAATCAGGTTAGTTTGACGACTAACTTAGATACTATTGAAGAGATAAGAGATGTCGCAAGAACGAGAGTTGCAATATACTAACAAAAGGCAACTAGGTGTTATAATTAGAAGGTGAAACATAAAGTTTTTTGGCCTAAATATATGGTTTGTAGGAAATTAGAGGTAACTAACACGTGAGATAAACACGGGAAACTCGGCACAAATTAAGATGATCTTATAAAGGTTTGAGAAGTCATTGGTGAGAAGGCTTATCGACTAAAGAGCTTGGATTATACAACCATCCCTCGCTTATGAAATGCCGAGAACTTAAAGCTTTATTTTAACTAATCCCTTTCATGTTATGAATTATTTCCACTTGCTTTGTAAGGTAATAGCCTAGATGTTGTTTCAAATGCAAACACTTACTCTAAGTTTCAATGCCGACTTGTATTCCTTCTTGAACATTTCATGATTGATAGATCATTACTAAGTTCAAATTGCATAGTGAACAAACTAGTATTTAATATGTTCAGGCCTATTGTGGTTAGTGACCATTATAATTTAGTTGAAAAGCCGAATAAAGAACATATTCGTTCTTATAGGTGATCTCGTAGCTCAAATAAGGCAATTAGCCCACGTTTCAAATGACTAACGGATATTGTCTTTAAAAAAGACACTCAACATATCACATGTGAAATAAAACAAGTTGAGGAAACTAGGCATATGAAACAAAACATATCAAGAAAGTTAGGCGTGTTAAATAAAACATGCCAAGAAAAAATAAGTGTGTGAAATAAAACATGTCGGGAGATAAAGCGCGTGAAATAAAGCATGCTAAAAATATTAAATTACATAAGATAGGAAACGTAGATAATATTAAACAATATTAAATGTTTGACCACTCAGCCAAACCTTATCCATACAACTCCATTAAAAAAATTAAAAAAACAAACAAACAAACAAAGAAACAACAATCCTAAGATTTCAAGTTGTTCTTTGATTGTTTAAAGGCATTCCCTTAATCAGAAGATGGAACCTTATTAGAGCATATTTCTTTCTCAATACTAGGGGTTTTGGAACAAGCAGATTTTTCTTTGTACATATAGGGGATCTCCCTAGATAATCGGTTTTCATCATTGCTAGGATCTTCGATGCAAACTCTATTATTATCACCTTACATTTAGACCTCAGCACCTGTATCTTCACCAGCTTCTTTGTCATAACTGTTGACATAATCATCGACATAAATGAAATCCAGGTACGAAAGATCGTATTCAGGGTGAAACTTTAAAATTTCCTCTCGCGTCGCTTAGACCCCCTCCAATAACTTCTTTCTCAACAATCTCTCGTATTGTAGACTTGGAGTCACAATCACTAATGCTTCTTCAATAAATGGCCCTTTCTTCACTACCTCCTCCAATTCGGCAATATGACTTTGTAATTTGGAGTTATTGGTCTCTAATTCTTTTATTTGCACCCTAAGCCTATCCATATCATCGTTTATTGAGCTAAGAGTTCGACCTAAACCCCAGTACTCTTCCTTTTTCTTACGAAGCTCCTCTTTCAAGTCTTCAACCTCCTTATATTGCTCCTCACTCTTAGCTTTAAGGCTCAAGACTTCATCGACTACTAATAAATGTGCTAATTTCTTAACAGCTAACTCTTCCTGATATTTTCTAGCCTTCATCTCAGCCTTGATTCTTGCACTTTTAGCTATCACAATTTAAGCCTTCAATGAGTTATATGCATCCTCAATTTTTATAATAAGTCAGCAATAAAAATAATAAATTCGCTACATCACTTGAGAAAATAATAAAATATTATTACTTTCTTCATCTCTTTATCGATTTTATCCAATGTCGCTAGAACGTAGCTACTAATTTACATACAAACAAGATTATGTTAGCAATAAAAAATGTGCCATAAGTGAATGGATTCAATTGATACTTACATCATACAATTTAGCTACACTGTGTGCCTTGTTACAACTGTCAACCCTATCAACGTCCTTCTTCACAATCTCCTTATCCTTAAGATGAATTACAACTTCCATCAAAGCTAGGGATTTGGTTATGTTGCTAAGGCCAAATCAGTGTAGAGAATGTTGTGGCCTTAGCATTGAACAAAGTACTTGCTAACCTTACTGTTAGGGACGAATTCAATACTATTGATGCCAAGTGCTTTGTCCCTCATGGCCTCCTTTGTCCTTTCATCTAAAGTCTTGGATCTCTTGGACGAAGATTGGCTGGTAAGCTCCCTCCTACTTCGTTTACTAGTACTCAGTACAATATCTACTTGGAGCGACGACCCTTCAACAACAACATGATGGGTGATTTCAATCCTACTGCAAATGCTAATTTCTTGGCCAGAATCTCTCAACTCTTTAGCCAAAGGAACATTTTTAGGAGGTGGGATCACTTCAAATTGTGTAGCCTCAACGACCCTAGGCTTTTCACTCCCTTAATGGGATCTACATCACCTATACCCATATCTATAATAAAAAAGTAAATGCATAAACAATAAAAACAAAGAAATAAAGGACCTACATGTTCCGTGCCGAGCAAGACTCAAGGGCAACTATTCTTCCCCTATGTCACAAGAACGGCTTTCCTCTTGTAGCTCTACTTGGCATGGTAATTACTTAATAGCATACATTCCTTTTCGGAGAAAATTGACTCCTTATTTTCATATTGCCTTATTATTCTCTCAGTGTCCTAGAAAAACATTTTGTTTTTTCTTCCTTCTTAAATCTCTTTTGCTGTGGTGGCATCATTCGACATTAACTCAATATCTTTAATGCAGATAGGTTTAGTCCATTAGGTCCAAAAGTCTAATCTTCATCTAATACAATAGACACAAACTTATTATGCCACTTATGGATTTTGGACTCTAATCTGTCTATGAATTTCTGCCCATGCTTAGCGGCTACAAAGTACTAACCATTAGGCTACCTCCTTATTGTAAAAAAGTACCTAAATAATTGAGGTGTAGCCCTAACCTCGTCCCCTTCACAAACTATACTGAAAGTTATGAGAAGTCGATAGGTATTTGGCAAGAGCATGCTTGGCGTAACTCAAAAATAGTTACTAAATTGCTTGATAAAAGCAAAAAATGGGAAGCACAATCTAAAGTCGACATATTGCAGATAAATGTGAAACTCGTGCTCTCTTGGAAAGTATACCCTTTCCTCCTTTGTCAGCCTTCGTAGATTGCATACTTTAGGAAGATCTTACTAATATTTATTGTATTTCAAAACAAGAACTTTATTAACACTACTGGCTACTCCATCTAGAGAATTGCTAAAGTAAAACATGTTATTATACAAATACTTGGCTACAAATCTTCCTTCTTTATCATCTAGATAGGTATCTACTATAAGAGAGTTAATTTGAGAAAGGTTGTCCCATCACTATACTACGCTATTAGTCGAGCTACTTGAGGAATATGCCATTTCGTTCCTTTTTGGGGGGGGTGGGGTAAGGGGGTGTAAAAATAGCTTTAGTCTTAGTCGCCTCAGAATCTAAAAGAATAAGTTAGCATATTACATTTTGAACCATACCTAATTTTAGCTATGTAATAAACATTGTAGAAATATTAAGAATTTTGAAGACGAAGATGAGATTTTAAAAACAAGCAAAAGCTTATAGATACAAATGAAAATGAAATGAGGAAATCTATTTTCAATATTAAAAAGTCCTTATATATGAACGATTTACTCTTGTAACCCTAATACGTTTCTAACAAAAATGATGCGCTAATTAGATGGCATAGTGTAGATTATTGATATGTGTTTTGAGATAGAGATCTAACGATTATTGTAGCTGTGACAATTATTAGCACCTCTAATATAATTATGGCTAAAGTGACAATTGTTGCACGTGCTACAACTTAGTTTTTTGGATAGGTAGGAAAATTGAAGAGTTGTAAATTTTTTGCTAGGATACGATCTATCATGTTCTAAATGAAAATTAAAAACTTCTCACATTACTCAACATTTGGGAAACTTGGTTCTTCACACCCCAAATCTACCAACAAAACATTAAGCTTTATTTACTCCTTCAATCAAGTTCTTGATCATTAGAGTTAGGGGGCAAATGTTAATAGTTGGATTTCATCTTTCCTAAATTCACTCAACCATTTGGTTGATGACTAGTGGAGTAACTCTATTGTTAGTAAATGTTGATTAAGACAGTTTCATGACTAGTTTGATCTTAATAGAAAGTGGCACGAATGGTTATCATCTGGTACAATTTTATTACATAATTGCCCATCATTTCTATATTTCAAGCATAATTATGAGGTCTCAATGTGTCTCATGATCAATGATTAACTACTATTTCAAACACCTGACATTTGCTTATAAGTATAGAGAAGAAGCACTATAAGAACTCTCTCATGATCCGTAACTATTCACTTATCTTCTCTTAAACACATTTAATAACTTAAGCATCGAAGTAATTACACCAGACTAGCCTTGATATCCTTTGGTTCTTTGTGTTTTACAGGAGTAAGATTTCAGCTAAAATCACATAACATCAAACCTGTTGTGATTTTATGGCATGTTGTTGAATTCTAAATAGTACAGTGAAGGATTGATTCGAGGGTTTCATCTATGCTCACTTAGCTAAAGAGATTTGAGATGATATTGATGAATGTTTTGGTTTGATGAATGCACCTCTATTATATTAGTTGCAATTCAAAATAGTGAATTTGAGATAAGGAAATGCTAGTGTTATCGTATACTATAATAAATTAGAAAAAATTTGGGATAAGTTAGGAAGTTTTTCCTTAATGCTAACTTATACCTATAATGTGATAGTTAACTATAAGTGTGAAGTAGTTAAAAATTTTATTAAGATAGATAGCAAGAACAAAATCATTCAATTTCTAATGGATCTTAGTAATATCCATGACAATACTAGACACCAAATCTTGTCCATTGAGCCTTTATCTACTATGAATAAGGCTTGCTATCTTGTGTATTAAATAAAAAAACAGAAATGGCCATATAATGGATCATTGTTTTAAGATTATTGGATATCTTTATTGGTTTAGAGGTGTGAAGGATAGAAAGGGAGTGAAAATGGCTACACAAGTTCAAAGTGGTTCATTGTTTCTTGATGCTTCTTTAGATACTAATGCTACTATTTGTATTGAGCTTCATTCTACAGCTAGACATAATTTAATAAATGAACTATAGTTGGATTCAAAAGTGTGTAATGAAGTGTTTTGCATGTTGAAAGGCAAAAATTCTAAAGATAATCAACAACATACTTCCTTGATGTCATATGTAGGGACTTCCTTTTGTTCTTTTGTTTTAGCTTCTCATATTATGAATGATAATGCATTAGGCTATGGATAGTGGACATGGGCGTATCAAGTCACATGACCCCATTCTTAAGCCTTTTACATAGAAACACACTTTATCTAATCCGATACCCATCGATTTGATCAATGGAAAATGAATTTTGTTAATATAGTTACCTTAATTAAATTGCATGACAAGATAGTCTGGTCTAATGTTTTCCATGTTCCAAAGTTTTCTTTTAACCTTCTATGTGTGAGTAAATTGACTTCAAAAACCAATCTAGTCAACATTTTTTATTCTTTTAAATGTCAATTTTGGGATCGGGGCTCTAAAGCCATTATTGCTACAATCAGTAGCTTTCATGGATTTTACATAATGAATGTCAAGCCTTGTTATGTTCATTCTTGTATTTTCTTCTTCTTCTTCTTCTTTTTTAACATTCTGTTGGTGATTCTTTTAAACATGTAAACACTCAAACTAAAGAATTGTCCTCAGTTCTTTTCCATAATAAACTAAGACATGCTTCACTATCCAAACTACAATAGTTACCTCAATTACATGGAATAAATGTTAGCATGTTACTATATGATACATGTTTACTTGCAAAATTTCATTGTTTGCCTTTTCCACTTATTTCTTCCACTTCTTTGCTCCCTTTTGACTTCATTCATATTGATGTATGGCACATGACACTAGTTCTATTTTTTGTGCTAAGTACTTCCTTGCTATTGGTGATGACAAGACCAAAAGCCCTTAAACATTTTTAATGGCACATAAACACCAAGTCCCTTCATTCTTGACAAACATCTTTGCTTATGTTCAAACACATTTTAATACTTTACTAAAGACAATTAGATCCAACAATGCTACAGAATTTTTATCAAGAGAATGTCAACACTTACTTGCCAACCATAGAGTCTTACATCAAAGAAGTGCTATTAATACCCAATAACAACATGGGTTTGTTGAAAGGAAGCATAAACACTTACTTAATATAGGTACAATTTTATGGATTCATGCAAATTTTCCTAAGCTCTTTTAGGGAGAATGTATCCTAGCTACCACGTACCTCGTTAATCTTATGGCCTCACAAAACCTTAGGTAAACTCCATATCAAATTTTGTTTTACAAAGAACCATCCTTTGATCACCTTTTTGACATTTGGGTGCTTAGCATATGCTTCAAATATACCTAAATTGTATGACAAGTTAGTGATGAGATGAAAGTGTTGTGTGTTTGTGGGTTATCCATCTTGTTAAAAGGGGTATAAACTTTATTATTTGTGTTCACATAAATTGTTTATTAGCAAAAATGTGTTCATAAGCATATTTTTGCATTCGAGCATGACTTTCCTTGTTAAAGGCACAAATTCCTTTGTTGACACACATTCCATTGTTTCCAAACTCTTCTATCCCTTGCTCTTTAAAAGATGCTCCTATTACTCATGTTCCTTATCAACTAGAACCTAATTCTGTAGTGCAAATAGAGCATATTTCCACTTTGTCTCAATGAGAAATCTCTCTTTACAGATCCAATCACCTTAAAACACCACCTTCTTAGTTTTGAGACTTCATTTGTAATGTGCAAGGTTGTAATTCAGCTATAGTAACACATAGACATAGTAAATATCCTTTGTTTCATTCACAGTCCTTCACTAATTTGCCCCATGGCTATGTGATCTCACTTACTAATGTGTTTGCTATACATGAACCTAAGAATTATCATGAAACTAAGGCAGATTCTAATTGGATAGATGTTATGAATAAAAAATCTTAGCTCTAGAATTTAACAACACTTGGGAAATTACTTTATTACCTGCGAGGAAACAAACTATAGGTTCAAAGTGGTTTATACAATAAAATGGAAACCCAATGGAACCATTGAGAGGTACAAGGCACAATTGGTTGTTAAGGGATATACATAAGTTAAGGGGATAGACCACACTCCTACTTTTTAGTAGTGGCAAAGTTGACTTTTGTTAGATTGTTGCTTGTTGTTGCATCCGTCAAGAATTGGTTTGTTTATTAATTAGATGTTAATAATGCATTTTTACATAGATTTCTTGATGAAGAGATATACATGTTACTCTTAAATGGTTATGAAGTTTCGAAATGACAAGTGCATAAGCTTATGAAATTTCTTTATAGTTTGAAACATGTCATTAGGTAATGGAATGAAGAGTTCACAAAGTTTATTGTTTCACGTAGATTTATTCAATCCAAGTTTGATTATTTTCTATTTACTAGGAGTTCTTCGACTGTATCCTAGTATATGTAGATGATGTTTTGGTGGCAGATAAAGCCTTCAACATAAATGATTTAGGTGAAGTTAGGTTTTTTCTTAGGATTCAGGTCTTCTTGTCTATAGGTGTTGCCCCTTAGATCACATATATCGCTCTCCTCTAATCGACCCTGCTATTTACAGGTTTCTTGTGGGGAGACTATTGTGTCTTTCCCTTACTACATTGGAACTTTCTTTTTCAATTCAACAATCGAGTTAGTTTATTGCTTGTCCTTGAACTACACATCTCATTGCTGCCTTACATATTCTTTGCTATCTCCAAGGTATTATGAATAAAGATTTGTTCTTTTCATCTTAGAGTTCAGTCTCTTTACTTGGTTATAGTGATACCGATTAGGGTGTTTGTAAGAAATTGATAGAAAATCTCTTTTGGGGTTTTGTATATATTATATAGGTGTTGCCCCTTAGATCACATATATCGCTCTCCTCTAATCGAACCTGTAAATAGCAGGGTCGATGATTATTTTCTATTTACTAGGAGTTCTTCGACTGTATCCTAGTATATGTAGATGATGTTTTGGTGGCAGATAAAGCCTTCAACATAAATGATTTAGGTGAAGTTAGGTTTTTTCTTAGGATTCAGGTCTTCTTGTCTATAGGTGTTGCCCCTTAGATCACATATATCGCTCTCCTCTAATCGACCCTGCTATTTACAGGTTTCTTGTGGGGAGACTATTGTGTCTTTCCCTTACTACATTGGAACTTTCTTTTTCAATTCAACAATCGAGTTAGTTTATTGCTTGTCCTTGAACTACACATCTCATTGCTGCCTTACATATTCTTTGCTATCTCCAAGGTATTATGAATAAAGATTTGTTCTTTTCATCTTAGAGTTCAGTCTCTTTACTTGGTTATAGTGATACCGATTAGGGTGTTTGTAAGAAATTGATAGAAAATCTCTTTTGGGGTTTTGTATATATTATATAGGTGTTGCCCCTTAGATCACATATATCGCTCTCCTCTAATCGAACCTGTAAATAGCAGGGTCGATGATTATTTTCTATTTACTAGGAGTTCTTCGACTGTATCCTAGTATATGTAGATGATGTTTTGGTGGCAGATAAAGCCTTCAACATAAATGATTTAGGTGAAGTTAGGTTTTTTCTTAGGATTCAGGTCTTCTTGTCTATAGGTGTTGCCCCTTAGATCACATATATCGCTCTCCTCTAATCGACCCTGCTATTTACAGGTTTCTTGTGGGGAGACTATTGTGTCTTTCCCTTACTACATTGGAACTTTCTTTTTCAATTCAACAATCGAGTTAGTTTATTGCTTGTCCTTGAACTACACATCTCATTGCTGCCTTACATATTCTTTGCTATCTCCAAGGTATTATGAATAAAGATTTGTTCTTTTCATCTTAGAGTTCAGTCTCTTTACTTGGTTATAGTGATACCGATTAGGGTGTTTGTAAGAAATTGATAGAAAATCTCTTTTGGGGTTTTGTATATATTATATAGGTGTTGCCCCTTAGATCACATATATCGCTCTCCTCTAATCGAACCTGTAAATAGCAGGGTCGATGATTATTTTCTATTTACTAGGAGTTCTTCGACTGTATCCTAGTATATGTAGATGATGTTTTGGTGGCAGATAAAGCCTTCAACATAAATGATTTAGGTGAAGTTAGGTTTTTTCTTAGGATTCAGGTCTTCTTGTCTATAGGTGTTGCCCCTTAGATCACATATATCGCTCTCCTCTAATCGACCCTGCTATTTACAGGTTTCTTGTGGGGAGACTATTGTGTCTTTCCCTTACTACATTGGAACTTTCTTTTTCAATTCAACAATCGAGTTAGTTTATTGCTTGTCCTTGAACTACACATCTCATTGCTGCCTTACATATTCTTTGCTATCTCCAAGGTATTATGAATAAAGATTTGTTCTTTTCATCTTAGAGTTCAGTCTCTTTACTTGGTTATAGTGATACCGATTAGGGTGTTTGTAAGAAATTGATAGAAAATCTCTTTTGGGGTTTTGTATATATATATATATATATATATATATATATATATATATATATTGGTTCCTCTTTGATTTCATGGAAGACTAAAAATAAGCAACTATGTCAACTTCATCGATTGAAGCTGAATACCTAAGCTTAGTTGCTGTAATCCGAGAATTATTATAGGTATCATATTTGTTGCATGATCTTGCTTTTAACATCTCTTTGCCGATTCATTTGTATACGAATAGTAGATTAGCAAAAATGACCATAGAAAATTTGTGTTTTAATGTAAGAACCAAACACATAAAGGTGGATATACATTTTATTAGGCATCATCTTAGTTCAGGATTTCTTCATGTGGAATTTATTCCTTGTCATCTCTAGTTAATAGATCCAATGACAAAGGTAGTGTCTAAGAGTAGATTATCATCTTTTTGGTCTAAGTATGGCCTGTTACAGTGGCCAACTTGAAGGAAGGGGGTGGGGCTGCTTTGGGGTGCTGTTGAAGTATTAGCCTTGTGTAAATTATTTTACTTTTTTTTTTTTCCCACACGCTGATTTGTACATATATATACTCGATACTCACAATTAGTTAGTAAGAGACACATCATATTCTTTTATTCTCGCTTCGAGGAGTAACAAATTTCCTATCCTTTGCTTTATCTGGTTTTATGTTCTACACAAGAAGTCTTCTCTGCAAGATTCATAACTAGACTAGTATTAGAAACTTCATCATACTTGACCCCCTAAAATATGCATGGACCTCACTTTTTTGCCGACATAGCTAAGCTGTGTAAATCTCAGCTAATGTGGACATTAACATGACAATTAGCCTTAAAAAAGAGAGAGAGAGAGAGAGAGAGAGAGAGAGAGAGAGAAAAAGAAGGAGCGTAGCATGATCCAAGATTTTTTTTCGTTTTCTTTACCTTGCTCAAGGAAATGTATGATTTAATCAAAATTTGCTAGCAGGCTAAAAAGAATAAAGAATCACAATTTGCTAGTTTCTACGGCAATAACATTTTATGTAAAATAAGCGTCCGATCCGATATAAAGTATTATTTTTCGTGTGTACTAACGTAGGATGATTTGTCACCGAGGTATCATATGAAGTGTCCCGATTTAGATCAATTTCTTGTACGTGGCAATAGCCCAAGATGTCTTGACGTTGGAATTTGGAAAATGGACTTAAAATAGATGGAATCGTGTGAGGGAACTTTTTTTATATTATCACTTCAACTTTATTTAATAAACGATGGATGTCAGAAAGAAAGGTGCACATGAGTAGTACTAATCGACACCCTCGCTGAAATATAAATAAAAAAAAAAAAAAAGACACAAACAAACATAAAGAAGGGAAGAATGAAATAAAAGACGACTTAGACTAGAGGTCCTACGTCTCTTTTCGGTTTAGTGGATATATATATGGATCCCTCTTTTGGAGAGATAAGCTAGCTTGAACGCCGTACCATTTGATCTATGGGGAAAAAAATATCTTGATTTTATGTTAAGTTGATTTAAATAGTTAAGTTAAAGTAAATTTGAGATGTCTTTTTAGTTATAGCTCAAATACTATAATATATTTTTTAAGGTTTCATTAACACTACAATTAATCTTGATATAAAATCTTACATCTAGTTACAACGAGTTCGAATAAATTAGAGTTTAGTTCAAGATAACTTATTTTTAAGGAAACAAAATAGCTAAATTCTATGACCAAATGTTAAGTTTGATTTAATGGATTTTCATCTTAAGCTGAGTTTTGGTTAAATTTAAAGTTAACATTAAGATTCAAGCTTTCGGATAATAATCAAGTTGGAAGTAATTTCTTAACCCAAAATGTAAATTGGTATCCAATAGGAGCCTTATTAGGTTTAAAGATCTGCTTAAACTATCTTCTTTTTTATTAAAAAGAAAACTCTTATTTATATACGGATATGCTTGAATGAAATGTAAAAAATCTTCTAATTTGTATCTAATCTATTATTATTACGAACTTGGCGCGTGGCTAACATAGGATTTAATAAAAGGAAACTATAAGATTGATCTAACGATTCTATTTTATTAATTTATTGTTTAATCTCCATCTTTCCAAATGCTCCATCAAGTCTTTTCTTTTGACCTAGAGGGATTTCACTAATCTGTCCACACTTAAGAATTCGGTAAAAAAAAAAAAACACTACTACGATTTTTTTTTTCTCGTAAAATGTACAATCACTTAATTTTATATTTTCTCATTGTATAAAATCACAAAAAAGCTAAGCCACAATAACAAACGAATCGTTTCTAGAACGCACCAACATGATCCTGACATACATTAGGTAAGGGACTAAATTTTAGCCATTAAGGTGCAGAAATCAGAAATGTTTTGAGCTCCTATGGTTGTATCTGTTTTTAGTATATATTATGCACGATCTTCTTGGGTATACATATGTACGTGCATGTCCATCTAATTTATTTTTGGGTAAAACCCTTTTATATTTGTTTTACTTCATTAAACAAAGGGTCATTTATCACTTATAGAGAGTCTATCTTTGTATTCAATTGAATTCTATCCGTTCATACAAATTCAGTTATTAGAATTTGAAGTCCTTAAACAACAGTTTTAGGTGGTTTAAATTGCTTATGTAATCATCAAACTAAGCTCTCGTATTATGATCTCTTATTTCAATTATCGCCAAGCTTAATCAAAATGAAGCGGAATTTGAGCTTTACTTTAGTTAAAATCAAAATTAGTACTTTCTTTCGCAAAAGTAATCCATAGACATCCTACTTGAATTGTGCATTTGGACTCATCTAATATTACCTACATTTATACCCTATAAATACTCATAAAGAACTTGCAGTTATGAACTTTCCAGCGAAGCATTTAATTGGGCTTCTATTGGATACACAGAATCGACTTTGTTACGCTCTATTTTGAAGTGTTCAAATGATAAGTCTAAAATATGACATTGTATGTGTTGTTGTGAGAAATTGATCGGTAGAGATTCTGGATTTGGGCCTTCAAATAGGCCTGTGTTTACAAAACAAAACATTGAAAAAAAAACATTGAGGGTTGTCTTACTTTTAAGATTGAGCCCCTATTTATAAAGTCCAGGGGAGGAGATCCATATATATTATGAAAATCATATATAACCCATGCAATTAGCACTTGTCTCCATTTGTTAATAATATGGAAGTAATCAAGTCGAGTCAAATTAGTATAATATTAAGCTTAAGTTAACTTAAGTTCGATTGGAACTCAACTGAACTCTAAATTTTAAGCTCGAACTTAACTCGAAAATATATACAGAAAACTTGAGTTCGATTCGATTGTTCAAATCAAACTCGCATTTTGTTATAAATTTTCATTAAATAAACCTAGACTCACTAATATTTAAAAAAAAAAAAACAAAAATTATACCAAGCTTAATTATGTTTATAAATCCCACAGACTTAGAATCTTAAAACTTAAGTTCAATTTGATTGGATAGTTGAGCAGTTCAAGTTTGAATTTGATCATTACTGAATTGTTTTCAAATAAAACTTAAATCGAATTTAAGTAATTTATGAATTGGTTTGATTCATTTACACTCCAATTATAATTATAAAAGATGACAACGAAGATAAGCTTTAAAATTTAATGAAATGCTACGAAATAAGAAAAAGAAAAATGGTTATGTGTCATTAATCACGACGATTTGAAATTCAACTTTATTGTAAAGGAAGGCACGCCAGGTCGCCTTTCGGGGCGATCAAATCAAAGAGTCGAAAGTTGGCCAAAGAAAAAAAAAAAAAAATTAAAGAGTTGCCCATTGAGAAGGGTGGCTTTTGTCCTTTTCTGCGAATGTTCATCCTCTTCCAATAGGACATAAAATCTTTTCCAATATAAAAACCTATTTTTTACCTAGGAGCTATGATTTAGTGCCTAGCCATTGACACGGTTTTGATAGTTTAATTCATTATTTGTCCTCCATAATACGTTAACTTAAATCTTGGTGGATTCTTCCATCAGGGGTTAACAAAGAAAATCAGACAATTGAGTAGTATATGTACAATTAAGCTTCAATTGTTATTTTAACTAAGGTGGCACTTATTGCATATAAAATATAGAATTAGATTAACACTTCGCAAGGTCTACGGCTAAGTAGATATATTAATAAAGGCATATAGTCTTTTAATGGATATTCTCTTCAAATTAAAAATGAACTATAATCAAGACGAAATTCTTAAAAATATCAGATCCTACATGATCAAATAAATTCAATAATAGTATAAAAATTAGTTGCAACTCAGTACTCAAGTGATTATCCTAGTTCAAATTTACCAATCCATCTTTTCCTTTTATCAAAATCATGTTAATATGCTGTTATTTCGCAAGATCTTCACCAAAGTCCAAGAATTCGAGGTGTATAAATCTTGCCATAGTCTTAGAAATGTAATTCCGCCTCCTCCTAATACCTTACCATGAGTACTTAATTATAGCAAACATGTCCATTTTTAACCTACACGTGTTTTCTATCATCTTCTTAACATCAAGGTTTGTGTTAATGCCACTAGAACGACCGATTGGGTCTACCAACAGCACCACTTTGATAAAAAGCCTTTCTAAGAAGACGCCTTATGGGGGAAATAATGAATGCACCTGTAGTACCTATAGCAATTTATAAGGGCATGTAGTCAAAGAAATCAAATGTTAAATTATATCAAATAAAATATAAATAAAAGAGACAGGGGAGAAGAGATGAACATAAGTATTTAAGTGGAAAACCCCAACATCAGGTAAGAGCAAAGGAGGAGAGTAATCTAATGTACACACAAGGAAGTATAAAAGAGTATGACTAGACATAAGGGATGGGAAGGCCTTAACCCCCCAAACTTGGAAATAATTTTAACTATTAAAATTCATAAGAAAATATTATCACATGTATATATTGAAGAATAGGTTTTAATATAATAATAGTCATAAGTGCTTAGGTGATTATTTTCATATATATATATATATATATATGTCTAAATCATGTGAGAGTCATTTACTTATTCAAGATGCTTTGATTATTTAAATAATATTCTCTTCTTACCTTTTTTCTCCACAATAACTAATAACAATAACTTTCATTAATTAAAAAATTATATTTAACTAAATACATTATTTTCATTTGTTATCAATTTATTAGTACGTCATATACAATAATTATAATTTCTACTCCACAAATGTTTAAGTCTTATTGTATAAAGTATTAGTAACTAATAATAATTATATGAATAGATATACTAACATTTATTTTTTACAATTAATAATATGAAAATAAATGTGGATTATTATTGGATAACTTATATTCAAAATGCTAGTTTTTGTAGCATTTTAATGAAACAATCTTGCAATGTCTTCATGAAAAGAAACTATAGAAGTACTATATTTATACCATATTGTTCTTTTCTTTTTACCTATAATTTCCTCTTCAAAAATTTGTTAGATCTATTTTTGTTGAAAACAAAACATACATAAGCTTCATGCGTTGATTTTATTTTTTAATAAATTGATAGTTAAATTTTAACTAATATATTTGTCATGATAAAAGGTTAGAAGATTTGTCTTTTTAGCCTCTTATAAAATGCATTAACTATCTTAATCAATTCTTTAAAAAAATTGTGATGGGATGGAAATCATTAATAATTTTCTTTATATATGTAAGATACAATATAATTAGTAGATATTTTTCTATAAATAATTATAATATTGACTCAATGTAAGTAAGTCCTGCTCCTAGATTGAATGATTATGAGTTCATTTCCAAAAATATATATAAGAAAAAAGTATATAGAAAACTCAATCTTAGAATAGGAAAATCTCCCTTTCAATAGATGTACATTAAGTTGTGAGATAACATATTTCTCTCAATATATTGCACTGACCATTGTTAGAATAACAAGCTCACAAAATCTTGGATAAAAATTTAGAGACTAAGCCAATTGTAGAATGATCCTAAACATCTATTTAGAACCTCATATTGAGTTAGAAAATAAGTCAACAAAATAGGAGTTTCTAGGAAAAAGAAAAAAAGTTGGAGAACACATCCATAATGCCATGGTTAACTGGCATGATAGACTAGGTTGACTATTGGTTAACCAAATTAGGAGTAAAAAATCTTCCACTTTTGATTAGATAATTTATCTTCCTCTTCTCCCAAAATCTTATGGGATTATTGCCAGTGTTACTGCTTTCACCAATATCTATGAATTTGAGTTCTGCTTAATAAAGCACTAGTGTAGACATCTTTTCTCGTTTTGTAATAATAAGAATATTTGAATAGAAGGGAGCTCGCTCTTTATTACTTATTACTAGGCAATATTTAACATCTTTGTTATAAATACATCAGTTAAAAATTTAATTGGCTTGTTGAAAGAGATAGTTATGATTTGTCATAATAAGGATCATGAGATTTGCTTTCTGTTTGAGTTATTTTTTCCTTTCGTTATGCAGTTAAATTATGATTCGAAGGATATATGTGTATGTATGTGTGTAGATATAATATATTTTATCTAAATTAATTATAATAAGAATAGTTTATAGTACGTTATACATTGTTTTGTATATTATAATGTAAGATATGAATATGCATATTATTTAACATACCAATACGTTATACGTAAATTTCTGTACATACAACCTCATTCATGTCCACTCGTGCCTTCAATCTTTTTGGATTCTGTACATCTTTCTTCTACATGATTGTGATGGAGCTGTAATGTTTAGAAATTGCCTTACACTGCGAAATCGTTACCTAGATACGAAGACTTTTGAACATAGATCCCTATACTACTATATACATATATTTTTAAAGAACTATTTTAATAATAGGACCTTTGACCAATTTAATGTGATAGACCAACTTGTTGAACTAGTACTAATTTTAGAGATGTTTTAAGAAAAGCGGGAATCATAAACTCATATCCGTGGCCACTGGACCAATCTATCTACCTCTAATCCAATCTTGGAAGGATGGCTTTGATTAGATCTTCGTAAGCCTTACAAGGCTCATTAATAAGCCTCAAGCCTTTTTTTGTATTTAAAGTTTT
This sequence comes from Lumnitzera littorea, assembly GCA_024138015.1. NCBI lineage: Eukaryota > Viridiplantae > Streptophyta > Magnoliopsida > Myrtales > Combretaceae > Lumnitzera > Lumnitzera littorea. The sequence continues at coordinate 96,956,510 of JAMXBB010000007.1, forward strand.
GGACTTATTTATAATCTAATGGGCTTGCTTATGAAGTTATTAAACTTGGCTACACCCATTTCAATCTGGAATACTTCGGTTTAGGAGGACTCAATCTTGTTCATCAATCGCGCCAAGTGTAATCAATATCCCATCTTGCTTATTATCTTAGAATTATCCAACGATCTACATCACCCACCAAGTCTATAAATAAAGGTGTCCTCCTCTTTATTTGAAATATTCAAAGTAGTGGTAAGTTTTTCAGAAATGTTCTGCTAGAATCGCTCTATAAATAATTAAAATAATGGATTAATCAAGTATATCATATTTAATGTGTTGTCATATGTATGATATAAGAAATAGAGTTTCCCTTTTCTTCCTGCATGCCCTTTTTTTAATAACATCTACCCATGTTGAGACTTCTCTAGCTTGACTGTTATGCGTTTGCACATGATTAACATCTGCAGTAACCTCAACATACAACCTTCACTTTTTTTTCTTTTCTCCTCCTATTAAAGTAAACACCCATCTAGAATTATTAAGTGCTTTTAAATCCAACCAAACTGAATAATTTGGTTTGCTTCTATCTGGAATACTTCGGTTTAGGATTGATTGCAATTTGAAATTTTTAGAACTCAAGATTTCTTGTTTAGCTTGGAAAATATCCTTCAGGCCAAACAAAAGCGAACCATACCTTGCCCTTAGTTATGAGATATATCTAGTAGGGAAATATTTCAGTATTTGAAATATGCCATTAAAAATAACGAGTTATGAGTAAACAGAAAAGCAAACATGACATGTATAATCAGTTTTCAAAAAATACCATCGTTGATAGAAGCTACTATGTATGTCTCTTAACCCTCCGCTAGCCATGTTTAGCGGTACGTATATACGAAAGCCCATGTTGGCATTCATAATTTGCATAAGTTTCTTCTTTTTTTTTTTTCTTTTCTTTTCTTTTCTAGTGCCGGTGATTTGCGTAAGTTGAATATGATGGAGAAACAATAACAATGACGAATGCAACCTAGCCATTAGATGAGACCGTCCCTATTGATTGGAGGAAGCCCAAAATCCAATTTGTTTGGATTCTCCCAATGGCGGTCCATCCGGCTTTTTCAAATCTCAATCATTAAGACATATATATATATTCTTCCTTTCCACTAGTGACAAGTTGTTATCTCCATTTTCACCATTATTTAATACTAAAAAATGTCGGCATTTATAAATTATCAAGATTATCAATATTTTATAGTGGAAAACTTTGATGATAATAAACGTCAATTAAATCTGAAAAATGATTTTTCATGAAACAAGCACGCCCTATGTTACGAAAATTAGCGACTTTAAGAAGCTGTAGTATTAGCATAACACGATTGTGATGTTGAATATCTTTCATCAACATTTTGTTTTCCTTCTAATTACCACTACTGATGATAATTGCTGCTAGCATCATCTCCTGCAATTACATACATCTAACTAAACTTATTAGAAAATACACTTACTTATGCAAGATAATATTTGATAAACATAAAAAAAAGATTGAGTTAAATTACTCCCAAAATGTTCCACGCAAAACAAATAGCAGACCGATTTGGCGGTTTAGAGGTTCATAATTTGTGATGTAGTTGTTGTATACATACATACATATATATATATATATACTTTTCCTTTTCTTTTATTGGACGTGAAATCTATGCATACATCCCTCTTACGTGAACTATGTAAAAAAATGACACCCTAGCATCTACATGGTAATAAGCTGAACATGGTCCTTTGGCTCACGGTCACCTATCAAGGACAAAACCGTTGCAGCGATGTGCTTTGAAGTGAGTCCTGCCCCTTCCATTTGATCTTCTTGAGATCCATGTTCTATGTATCCGTCTGGAAGCATCATGGCTCTCCGCTGCAAAACACAAAGAAAAAAGCACTCCTAATTACTAAGTTTCTGGTTGTGTCTCCAACAAAAATTATATTAGTTATGATGAAATGCAGTCATTTAAGTTTTGTCTACTAATAATATGTTCAGTTTGATTTTTAAATTTTACATTCCGAATACATGTGACACACTTTTGATTGAGGGAAACGCATATAATATAACCAAAACGAATTAAATCTAACAAAATAATCTGAATAGCATAAAGTATTGTTGTGGTCCTATCATACAATTCGAAATAAGTTTCATTATGGTAGAATATAGAGTGAGCACATGTTTGACTATAGGTCCACTTGTGGATATAAGATGTTATAAGGTAGATTTCTTCTTATAAATTTTTAGAACTTGCTTTCATAGACTATAGTATGATTATGGCTTCTTACCCATTTAGAATTTGTTAAAGATAATTATATTAGTTTTCACACACACACACATATATATATATAGTTTTTGATTATTTTCAAAATACATCAATAATATTATATTTGAATACTATGATAAACATATGACGAATTTGACTTATAACCCATTATTCAATCCTCATATTTAGTTCAACAACCTATTATATGAAACTTTGATAATTTCTTCACCTACTTGTCAATCTCGAGTTCATACCATGAATTAGATCTGTTGTACTTTTATTATTATTTACTTTTTTTAATCAAAATTTACCATATCTTTTAAGCATTTGATCATAAAAATATTATGATTTTGGGTATCAACAACATTTATATTCAAATTCAATTAAATAAATAAAAAAATTATAGGCATTAAATATTATCTCTAACCTGCAAATTGTATATGTTATAGGATTCAAAATGGTTCCACCAGGAGAAACAATGAATTTCAATTCCGCAATTTGAAAATTAAAGAGATTATGGACCGGACAAAGAGAAGCATTTCTTATCCAACACATCCCATGAACGCACAGTGCTAGTTGGAGTAGTCTATTTAAAAGAGTTGCAAAATTTGCCACAAGATATAGATGTACCTTAAGATGGCCATCAAGAAGACCATTTAAGGCCAAGAAATGGGAGACATGAGAGCTGAATCCTCCAATAGCTCCTTCTTCAACAGTTAAGAGTATTTCATGTTCTTGGACTAGTTGCCTTAATAATTTGCCATCTAAAGGCTTACAAAACCGTGCATCCGCTACTGTTATTGAGATGCCTTGCGCTTGGAGTAATTCAGCTGCTGCTAGACACCTTTGTACAATTGCTCCATACCCTAAAACAGCAACCCTATTCCCTTCCTTCAATATCCTTCCTCTTCCCACCTACATTATTACAAAATGGCAGCTTAGCAAAATCATATCAAATGCAAATGCAAGCGTAAGCAAACAAGAAGAATCTAACTGACAAGATTTGGCCAAGGTCATTGTATCATATCAGCATGAATATTAGTTTCCCAGCAGAATGGACCAGCTGACAAAATTTGTGAAGGTTTAGGCTGTTAGGTAACATTGACTACAGTGAATAGTTTTAGGGCTAAGAGAAACTAGTATGAAAGTTAAACCTTTTGAAAAAAAAATAATAATCTAAGTAATCCTAAGAGGGTTGTGGGGTTGGACAAGGTACAAAGATGAATCTAGGTACTAGTCTTTCGTTAGTCTTTGGACACATAGTTAAGTCGAGCCCATAAATGGTTCAATTTTTCAGCATGCAGGCCTTTTTTCCTCATCTATGTAACTCTAATTGAAGAAGGTGTAAGAGTTGGGTAGTTTTCCTTTTCTGCTCGAATATAAAAACTCGTATAATTCTATATATACACTTCATTAAGTGCACAACATGAAATTTTCATAAGAGCTCACGCATATATATACCTCTAAAGGTGTCCCTTTGTTGTTTAGAGGGATCACACTTCCAATGCCGTTTCCTCTATGGTACCTAAAGCAACAAGGTCGATCATCGATGGCCACTGCGGTTGCCACCATGTGCATGAGCTCACTCTCACAAGAAGGGGCCATTACCACCATGTTGGGCAAGCAAGCCATGAAAGTAGTGTCAAAGCCTCCACAATGGGTTGGACCGTCTGCACCTACAAGGCCTGCCCTGTCTATTGCAAATCTCACCGGAAGCTTTTGAAGATCAACATCATGAGCCACCTATACATGCACCAAGTTAATGTTAGAATAAATAAAAGTAAGTCAAATTGGGTAAACTACATTGATACCCCATTGAAACTATCAAAAGTACAGTGATAGCTCAAAGTTTTTAAAATACAATAGCATGGCTAAACTTTTAGAAAGTGCTAACACCGGAAGATTTCCTCTCTGATGCAATATAAGGCAACATTTTGTATCAATGTAAATCGTAATTATTCACAAAAAATCAAAATTGTAATTATATGTGATGCTTGTTAATTAGCTTATATGACACGTACTAACTCTCTGATAATTTTCAAATAGTACCACCGTAGGCTTTTTTTTTTTTTTTTTTTTTCTCCAACCATTATACATATAATTTTTGGGAGGGAGGGAATCAAAACTGATCCATCTTATTTAGGAAACTAGTGAGACCAGTATTGACATGATTAGACTATAACGACCTTAACGTATAGTATTACTATAGTTTACTTAATCAAATGTGAGCTAGAGATGCAAGGAGTTAATAAAACCGAAAGTAAAACTCAATGTGAATGAAGTCACCTGGTCAAAACCTCTTTGAAGGAAAGAAGAGTAGATAGCACAAAAAGGTTTTAGGCCTTCAGCTGCTAAACCTGCAGCAAATGTTACTGCATGTTGCTCTGCTATTCCCACATCAAAACATCTATCGGGAAATCGTTTTTGGAATAAGTTGAGCCCTGTTCCTCCTCCCATTGCAGCATGGATGGCCACTATTCTATCATCTCTTTCAGCCTCAGCAATTAAGGACTCTGCAAAGTACTGCGTATATGATTTGGTACTTGACTTGCCTTTGAGTTGCTTTCCTGACTCAGGATCAAACTTCACAACACCTAGTGGAAGATAATTTATTTTCAATCTAAAACCACCTTGTCTGAATGAAAATTATGATTTTGTAAAAAAAAAAAAAAAGACTTATCGGGTAATTACAGCGACAATTCTTAAAAACTGTCAAAATTACAATGATACCTTAAATTTTCAAAACAACACACTTACACCGCTGGAAAACGTTGACTCCACGAATTTTCTTCCTAATGTAATATTAGATTAAGTATACTATTTTAGAGCCTGTGTTGCAGCAGCGATATTAAAAGTTTATGGGGGATATCAATGTAAATATCCAAATTCAAATCCACAGCCAAAAACTGACTTAAAAACTTGAGCTGGTATATCCAGCTGTAGGATTGTCTACACACTAATCTATAACCATACCATGCATCTTGTCTGGTGCTACTTCAGCTGGAGGATAGCCCTTTCCTTTCTCAGTTATAACGTGTAGAAGAACAGGACCCGGTGCTGGAATAGATTTTATCTTCCTCAACACATAAACAAGATCTTCCACATTATGTCCATCCACTGGGCCAATGTAATAAAGCCCAAGTTCTTCAAATAAACAACTTCCAGAAGCCCCCATCACTCCTTGCATGCACGCATCTACTTTGGCAGCAAATTCGTGTGTCCCATCCCCCATTTGTTTAGTTATCCCCTGAACATGAGCAAAGAGGAAATGAATTGATTTGCAAATCAGTTGAATTTGTTTAGTTTTCGACTCTTTCCCTCACTCTCTCTCTCATGTGTACTTTTACATGTAATTTATATATGTTTCCTTAGTCGATTTGATATTTTAGGAATCTATATGAAACAAATCAGGTGATGAATTGAAAGCTTTTTCAAAGAATACCTTTGCAGCTTCACGTAGTCTACGAAACTTTCTACTTGACTGCAGCCTTGTTAGGGCCTTGCTTAGAGCTCCAACGGGCGGTGCTGGTCCATCCAAAGTAGCTGTGGGCAGGGACACTTGCTTGTTGTCATTAAGGATTATTATCATGTTTGTATCTAGATATCCAGCATTGTTCATTGCCTCGTATGCCTGTCCTGCTGTCATTGCTCCATCACCTATAACTGCAACAACATGATTCTTCTTTCCTAACAAGTCTCTTGCAACCGCCATCCCTGATAAGGAATTATCTTGGCTTTGTGAGAGAAAAGCTTTTGATGGCTATGTTTATATAATTATGGTCATCTTTAATGTATTTGTTTAGTGGAAAAATATATATATATATATTTTTAATTCTCTTAAATTATTATCATTTAAACTTTATAGTTGTTAAATACAGTTGCAATGACGTTGAGAAAATTGATAACTTTTTGTGGTAAGTAGTGATTGATGACAATAATAATAACTAGCATTTGTAGTGATGATCAACAGCCAAGAAAATCACTAATAAATAACGAGAAAATTGATCCTTTCATTGAAAATTACAATAAATTTTCATTTTCTACTGACACTTTTTATGATGGTTAATTACTGGTACTCATCATCGGCTACTACCTATGTTTCACATTAATAGTTACGACTAAAATCCATTCATTACAGCAGCCGCTTAAGATTATCATGATAAAGCTTGACAATTCAAAAATGTTTGGTCGCGATAAATATCGAAAACTTCCAATAAACAAGTTTTCCAAGAAACAGTAAAGTGGTGAATTAATTATGGAAGTACCTAAGCCAGCCGAAATGCTTGTAGAGCTGTGACCAGCTCCAAAGGCATCATGTACACTCTCCTCCCTCTTTGGAAAACCGGCAAGCCCAAATGTTTGTCTTATGGTGTGCATCTTCGATCGCCTCCCGGTTAGAATTTTGTGTGCATATGCCTATAAATTGCAATAGAAATCATGTAATCACATTAAGCAAGTAAAAGCATCAATGCATGTAGAAATTTTCGGGTTCCAAGAATCTTTTCCCTTTTGTTTTTTTTCACTAGACAATATAAGTTGTACACTACAACTAAAATAAAATTGCAAATTGCAAGTACCACCCATAACTTAGCAAAAGGTACAAATAGGTTTCTAAACTCTCAAAACACACCCTCCAACTCCTTATTATAACTTTTGAAAATATCATTTAGATCTCCAATTGCTAATAGTGCCCCTACGACATTTTAGCAAGGTTTTTGGGAGCTTAACAATGGATGAGCAAATAAGTCCATATTTTCAAAAGTTATCGAGAGACATCGATAATTTAAGAGATTCATTTATACCTTACTAATAGTTTTAGGTTGTATTTTCAATAATTCTTGAATAAAATGTTTTTTATCTCGACTTGCTTCGGTTGCATCAATTTCACAAGCTAAATGTTTTGAATGGAGTATTAGGATATTTCGATAAGTTGATGAGCAATGACCTGATGCCCTACATCCCAAATGATCTTATCTTGTGGACTGTCGAATACATGGTGAAGTGCAACTGTTAGCTCTGCAACACCCAAATTTGAGCTTAGATGACCACCAGTCTTGGATACGCTATATATAATCTCTCGCCGAAGTTCATCAGGTAGCAGTTGAAGCTCCTAATTTGTGAAAACATGAATGGTTTGAAACTTATGTAAGTCATGTAACAGGAAAAATCAATGTAACTTGTGCTATTTCAATTCTATAATATGCATTTTCTTTTCATTTCTTCTACGTCCTTTACCTTTTTGGAGAGGTTCTTCATGTGCATTGGGTGGTTTATGGTATCAAGGATGGGAGTACAGGGCTTTTCTCCGGCGAACTTGAGTTTCCTTTTCAACCCCTTCCCTTCTCTTTCTATGTGGACTGCCTGCATTACATTCTTTTTTTCATTCACTCTGCTGTCCCCGGATGCTAATATACTTGTCTGTACGTTTGCCAAGCAAAAGAAAGTTAAAATTCAATAATAATTGTTCTCATTATAGAATCTACCATATTAAAAGGAAAAGTCCTTTTTCAACCATCTAAATTTAATAATTTCGTATCTTATAACTTTAACCATTAAAAATATTAATAGGGTAGTATGACAGTTATAAAAAAAAAATTTAAATTCATCTCATAAACTTTTGAACCACTGTTCATTGTAATCATATTACAAAAGGATGTCATTTTTTTTTTATACTATGTTGTCCAATTTGAACCATGAATCTGGTAATATGTTGGTATTAAAAATTTGTACAAGTGCATATCTATATAAAGACTAACTTGCTACGTTACAACTGAAGAAATTTTAAAAACTCAAGGTATTGCTGTAATAATAATAGTTTTCTATACGCATGTCTCTGTAATTTATTTATTTATTATTGCTACTATTAGTTTTTATTTAAGAGCGAAATACAAGGTACATTTACGAAACCTTTAACAAAATATTCTATACGGTAAAAGACTTTCTACGTTTTTGGAGAATAGAGAGAGACCTGCTGGTGACAGTGAGGAGAAGTGGATGTAAAATTTGGTTTGTTTGAAATAAACATGGAATGCTGATCTCCAGAGTGAAGAAAACGAAAAAAGCTACTTCCCAGAACTGAACTAGCCATCACACGGTCTAGCTTTTAAGTAACCTTCTTTCTATGTCGACAGAAATGGAGAAGAAAATTGTGAAATATGTGTTTGTTTGGACAAAAGCACTCGAATACCCGTTCTATTTATAGGGAAGAAAGTGCACTGCAAGAGAGGACTCTGTCTCTCTTAAAGATTATGAAAAAAAACAACTGTCTTTTTCGAGAAAAGTTTAAATAATAGTAATATGCCACTTGATTTGATTATTAGTATATATAAATGAAAATATATAAAATAATTTTTTTTAAAAATTAAGCACTATCGTTGGTGTTAACATGCTAACATACCAAAATGATACTTCTATCGGGGAAGTAGCAAACTCACTTTCTTTCCCATGATGCCATCTATTTTGGGCTCTTTCCCATCTTAGAAATTAAGAAAAACGTGAATGCATATGTTCATAACGAGTCCAACCAGAATTCGTGGAAAACGTGGATTTATATTTTCAGTCAACATGACATCATCATTTTATTTTCTGGATAATAAGGACCTAAAGTCTATTATAGACATACGTAGAAATTGTGTGGGCTGACACTTATTTACACGTGTATTTAGTCCAGTCTAATTTTAAAAATAGGCATGTATATTGTTGAAAAGAAAAAATGGGAAAAAGTTAGGAATAAAGAGGAACGAGTTTTTTATTTTTTATTTTTTCTCCCCTCTCTTCCATGCATTTCATATACCTATTTCTATTTCTTACACCAAATAAATGTTTTCTAAATAGAGGGGGGAAAAAGAAAAGAAAAGAGGTAAAAAAAAACTACCAAAGTTTTTTAAGTCCTGTCAGGTTATTTCATTTTATGTTGTACTCACCCAAGGAAGCTGTAAAAATATTAAAATATATAAATCAGCCAATAGCAAAACTACCTCTTTCATAAATACTAGCGGATGATGCACTCGTATTATATGTGTATAAAATAAATAAAATTATACAGTATAATCAAATATATTATAATATTAATAAAAGAAATTAATAGATGAGAAAGAAAGAGAGATATGAGAGTAATGAAAAGAAGAATAGAGAGTAGTGGAAATATTAAAGGAGAGAGAGAAAAAGAAAGGATTATGTTTTCTTAAAATCTCTATATTGCTTTATATTTATAATCAAATATATTAAAGAAAATCATTTATCAATAATTGAAATTTTATTTAAAATATTAAATAAGTAAAAATAATTAAAATATTATTTTAATGATTACTAAAAGCTCCATCCATTTTAATAATATAGATAGAAAAACATAAATTGTTTCAACGAATCTAACTAGCTTGTTTCCCTTAGGTTACTTCTAAAAATTTTTTTTTTTCTTCATTTAATATGAAAATAATTGCACTTGGATAATATGCACTTTGGTTGACCCCATAATGGGTGGAATAAAACAACTATCCCTTCCTTGCAAATCTCTTTCTATGTTTAATTTTGGTAGCAGTGCAATTTAATGGATTTACTATTATTATAAAATGAGGAATTGTAATTCTTTTATAAGACTAAAGGAATAACTTATTCTTTGATTATTTCTTATCTATTTTTATATTACCAATAAAATCACAAATAAACTATAAAGAATAGGTATTATCTCTTTATTCTATTTCTTAAGAATTATAATTTTACTTTTATTTTATTTCATTCCTTAAATCAAACATGTCGTGAAAAGAAAAAAAAAAAAAAGAAGAAGTAAAAGACATTACAGTCGATTAACACCATTTTTTGCAGAAGGGATGTGTCGTTTTGGTTTTGTTTTTTCACTTTTCCCAATTACTTCCAAGTTCCACACTTATTTATCTTGGATTTAATATGCAACTACGACAGCGACCTTCCAACTTTTCAGGGGTGTATGAATAAATTCCAACCTGCTGATAATCCAACACTTACTTTATTTTTGAAGTAATAATCGACCAATTATAATTGAGTCCAAAGAAAATAAATATGGAGTAGCAATCCTCTACAGGAAAATTTGTCCGCTATACTTTGATGCATTCCACTTTGAAAGGGACAAACCATTATGAAACACGTGATAGAGTGACGTCAACAACTCGTGTAGTGATGATAAACTAGGCTGCTAACGATTTTCGAATTTCAAATGCCTCCAAAATAAAATAAATAAGAATTGAATCACAAAGACAAATTTACTATGGAGTTATAATTATAATTCTCAAAATCGTAATTCTACTTATATAATTATATGAGTTTACCTTTTAGAGTGGTTTTTTTAAATTAGTTTAAATATAAAATCATTTTTATATAAACTATTATAAAATCGCTAGTCTATATATTAAACTTAGTAGAAATTTATGTTTTTAACTAAGTTTATTATTTTTATCTATTTGATTTGAATGTGTTAAAAGATAAAAAATGCAACTAGACTTCTACAAGTCTGTCAACAGTCAAGGAAGTACATTACCTTCCCTATTTCATTATAAACTTTTTCCTCTTTCTTTATCTCTTATTCCCTTGTTTGATGTTAATAGCTTCCATTCAGGTTTTCAGCTCTAACAACAAATTGTATAATGCAAAAAAAATTGTAATATTATTCATCTTCTAGCCAAAAAAAAAAAAATAGTGAAAAAACAATTTAATTTTGATTTTGCTTGTCCTTTCTTAGTACATATAAAATTATATATTAATAACCTTTTTATGAAAAATGAACTTACTTACTTTCTTTTTGTTATTTACATCATGTATTTTAAATTATTTATAAAAACCATAAGCAAATCTATAGTTTTCTAAAATTAGTTTACATAGATAGTAAAAATTTACATTTTTACGTTTTTATCGTATGTTCGAATTATATATATCCTCTAACAATTTTAGGTATAATCATAAATTTGATTTGATGACCTTGAGTGTAGTTCATATCTTAAATCAAATGATTATTCCTGAGAAGGAGCTAAGCCTAATGCATTAAGATTAAAGGAAGTATGGATTTTAATCAACTGACTATAGTGGATGGTTAATTGGAGATGAACAGGAACATCGACCAATTAATGGCCAATGGCGAATAAATTGTTAGATTTGCCAAAGGATTTGTCTTTATTAACCTTTTGAACCTTTAGGGTCTATATGAAGTTTTATAGTAGGATTTGACGCATCGTTTGACAGCTAGACTTAATTAATATGGTGAACTTGTCGTGTCATTCTTCATGGATTGGGTTCTCAACCCCTGATCTTACGGTGTTGATTTTTATTTCTTTCTTTCCCTTCCTTTTTATTTTATTTTATTTTTTGTTAGCTCTTTGGCTTTAGATAGAGAGAAGTTATCAATTTTCAAGTAAAATAATTGAAGCAAACAAGATTAATTCAAATCTTCAGAAACAAAAGGAGAAAGATAACAAATAGAGCTGTAAAATATATGAACAAAATGGCTTGAAAACTTGATAGAAGCTGAAAAGTAGAGTTTAGAAAAATATATATAACTTTTCTTATATAAAAAGTTATGAAACTTGTAACACAACGATAAAGATGGATCTGGGTCTATTATATCCTTATGTAAACCAATTAGTGGTTTGATATTGTTTTCAAGATCAAATTTGTTCATCCACAAAGGATGCTAGGCCATTGAAGATTTTGTATGGTTTTGAAATGTGTATCTCCATTGTTTTAATTCTTATACCTTTTTTCTGAATTTATTTTATTTACTTAATAATTTTAGAATTTTAGGATTACAAATTACTATATGAACCAATTGTGTTCAGATTTTTTGAATTATTATAAAATTTATTCCTCATATGTATTATATTTTCATGCTATACCACGTCAGTAATTCCTTAATCATAACTACAAAAATTAGTCTACCATTTTATATATGTGGTCTCCGGCCAACACACGTAATTAGAAAATTTCCGCATGGCTCACGCTTGAATCATTGACACTCACATCAATCAACTGAACGTTACGTTGGTTCCTTCCAGTATGCTTTTGGACATTTCATCCACTGAGATGGATAAAACAGTAAAACATAGTACGTCCTGAAATTGCAGGAAACGTGCCACATGCGATGTTATTAGATTCCGTTTGGGTATTGGCCGAATATAAATTGAGGAAAGCACGCTGTTGTATACTATATTATCTGATTCGGTTCGAATAATTCATCTAAACATATAAAAGAGATAAAAATTAAAAAAGTAAAATCAAATCCAATCGTAATTTAATCAAGATTATTAAAGTAATTTTATAGTAAAATTAGGTTAAGTTTGATTGAAGTATAAAAATTAATCTAAATTTGACAATACTAATTACATGCTTGAACTCATCAATTACCACATGGGTAGACCCCAATAATATAACGACGTATTTGGACAACAATTTTAGAGCCAATGGATGCTCTTTGTGAGCGTGAGCGTGTTTAGATGTAACTGACTTTTCCACCTCAGACCAGCCAAAAAGAAAGAGTCTTGACTCACCGATCATATATGCAAACTAACGGGCTCCTTTCGTGTGTCGATTTAGAATATGAAAATATGGCGATTGGTATAGGTTTCAAACTTACTTATTCTAAGTAGTAAGCACTTTATATGAAAAACATCTATGGCTATAGACAAGTTGTCATGTATCCATTAGTTGAAGAGAAATTAGTGATCTTTTTTTCCATAATGTGGCCTATATAAAGAAAGCAATAGTTAACTAATAATTTCAAGTATCAAGTGAATAAGTATGTGGCGACCAAATTGAGATGTGTTTTCTTTTTATACTATGATAGGCATACATATGTTTTTATATATCTAATTCAAGGTAAAGTTTATGGGATTTCTTTCGTAGTTTCTCCATACTCATATTAAGGATCCCTTGTTTGCTAATAATAACATAATATATGAGCTGTTACATTTGAACAACATTGAAATATCCAAAATAGTTACAAAGGAAAATGCTAAAAAGTATAAAAAGATGTAAACCAACCTTATACGGTTCTCCAATGGATTCAAGATAGACACAGAAAATATCTAATTAAAAAAAAAAATTTAATTTTAGTGAGGAAAATAAAAATTAATTAATTTCATGAAATTTTAATTGAACTTCAAAGTCCTTGCAATTTTATCGTTTAGAATCAAATTTACACCTTACTTATAGTGATTGAGTCGTTAAACTAATTACATTTTGTCATCCACGCAAGCACATAAGTTGAACCATCTGAAAGGCAATTTTACTGCTACTACAGTGGCACTTAGGCCCAAATCATCCTCTAGTCTTTATTTTAAAAAGGCATACGAGAAGTCCAATGGCACTTGTGGCGTTTCAAATGATAGAGTTGCAATAGTTCAATTGTTTGAACCAATTTAAGATAAAAACTTATCTTATAACTATAAACTCTATAATTAAACGTCTTGAAATTGGTACATAAAATTCAAAACTATTGTGGAAATGGCTCAATCGAGCCTGAATTTTATAATGAAATTATCAATATTAGTAGAAATAATCCTATGAGTTTGAATTTCAAAAAAATAAAATAATTAAATATTATATTAATAAGATATACGTATCTTACTTATTATTTATTTGAAACGCATAAAACATGTTCCGATAATTAACAAACTATTAAAAATAAATTATATGTAAACTAAAAATTATAATATAGCATAAGAAATATTTAGGAATACTTATATGTATTAAATATGAATATAAGTGTAGGGAATAATATTAGAAATTACCTAAAATATCTAATTTATACTCAATAAATTCAAGACAATTAATAAAAAGTATTAGGAAAATTATGTGTCACTTAAGAAGTACGGTATGGAGGCATAGTACATCTAGAAAAGCTGTTGAATTACTTTAACTACACACCTAAGGACATCTAAGATAATGGATTAATAGAAAAATATGCACTTCACCACTAAAATTTTTCCAATCGACAAATCCCTCCCTCTATGAATTCAAGTTAGTGATTCTCGAATTAGTTTAGTCACATAAGTGTATAAATTACATATTGGGAAGCCTAGAAAGAGTTGAGAGAGAATTATAAAGAATTATACTAAAATAGGGTGCAATTAGAGCTAAACGTAGGTACACGTATCAAACCAAGACCTAGGATCAAATGTCCACCACCACTTGACAGCTAGGCCACTATTAGGGGCTTCTGATAATGGTAGGGCCACCGTTGGTGGGTGGAAGCTAAGTAATTGGTGAGTTCAAGTTTAACTTTGATTTTTATAAAAATTAATAAAAATATCAAATCTTTTTAAAAAATTATGAAAAAATTTATTCTAGCATATTTTTATATTTAGTTTATGGAAAATATATTATTTTGTTTAAATTAAGTCTTAAAATATATCACCTTTAAGAAATTGCTAAACTCAAGCCAAATTTGCTTTAGTTTTTAAGAACCCTAAAATTTTTGGGTGAAACACCTTTTATATATATTAAATTAATATGAAGAGTATTTCATGAAAACTATTCTGTAAATTTTTATTTAATTTTTAGGCCCTAAAATCCAATTAATAAGCTATTTATCAAAATATATTTAATGATTTTTCAAAGGAAATGACTTGGATTCTAATTTGGATGATATTGTAGCATATTGTAATGTCTAGTGGTGTTTAAGGATTAAATTTATATTGTTGGAACTATTAGATTTAAGAATTGAAGATTTGGTGTTAATATATGTGTTATATGAGAAGCGTTAAAGTAATCAAGTGAGGAGTTCTTGAGTTAAACTGAAGTAGTGTTGGATTCTATAATGCACTTTGGGTTTGATCATGAATAAAACTGCGGCAAATTATGCTAAAATATAGAATATGTTCAGTTCAAAAGCTAATTTAGAAGTTAAATCAGAGATAGGGTATATATAACAAACTAGGGAATAGATGAGATAAATTAGAGATATTGTATACTTGATGTAGACACCCCATTTGTGCCTCGTTACAGTTTTAGAATTATTTTTTTAGAATAGGAAAAAATGGTCCTAATTAAAAAATATAAAAAATTTTAGAAAATTCAAAAATTCAAAAAAAAATTTGAAGAAATTGGAAAAATACAAAAAAATTAGATTTTTTAGGTCGTCAGATGTTGTTAGTGTCATTAGCTTAAGCAAGTCATTAGTGGGCCAAAATGCATGCACATAATTTAACAGTTTCGAGTTATTTTGGAATTTTTAAATGAAACCGTTAAAAAATCATTTGTTTTTAAAAGTCAGTCAATTTTAAATTAGTGTAGTGTCTTTTTATTTATTTATTCATGTTTCATTCATTTATTTATTTTAAAAAAAAATAGGGGTACTAATTTGGACTAAGTTTAAACCCGATCCACGTATTTAGGATCAAGGCCAAAAGCCCTAATTTGCTTCTCAACTTGCAAGCAAAAGAAGGTGAATGCCTACTTTTTTATTTATTTTGCCTAGGCATGCATGGCACACACACCAAGGTAGACATGTAGTCACTTGCTTTGCACATGACCGTGCCTTATCTCTTACTTAATTCTTCTCCTTCCCTAGATATTTTTCCAGTTTCTTTTCCTCTTAATACATCGCATGGCATCTTGTGTTCGGGTTCATTTTTAATTCAATTTCCTCATAAATCCACCCAATCTAATGGTGGATTCGTATGCTAGACACAAGATCCTTACATCATAACTGAAATCTTGTACAAATTCATTCATTTCCCTATCAAAATCAGATCAAAAATTGGATAAACTTAAAATTCGGTATGTCAACTTGCACTTGATTTTTCTAATCTAAGCAAATTAAGAAAAAATTGAAGCTTCCTTTGATCTTTTTCAACAAAAATGAAAGATCAGGAATGCATTTTTAACACTCATTTCACTCAAATTGTGCTTCAATTGATATTAAAGTTCGTCAGACTTATTAATATGCAGAATGCAAAATTACTCCGATTTTTTACTTACCAAGCGAAATTGAGCCTTAAATTTGTATAGAAAGGGATTTTCTCTTTGTTTATAAGACACGATTACTAGGATCAACAAGCTCTCAAACATGTCCCAAAACACCCATATACGAGTTTATCTCTCTAGGCCGCAACCCCTTTCTTTCTCTCTCTATAAATTCTTCTTCAACCAATTTCAAGCAAAATGGCTAGCACCGAGAGCTTGACCAACTCGAGAGCTATTAAAGGACATCACCCCAAGCACCGATGTCACTCCAAGTTGCTCCTCTACTATGAAATGCTCAACCACCGCAACTAACCATTTAAAACACCACTCCAACCACCACATCGACTCACACTAACACCTTAGTTGAGCTCCCCAATGCTCAAAACCCCAAACCAACATCCACTTGCATCTCGAGCACCACCCCTAGCAACTGTGCATGGACTTTCTCTCTCTACCCTCCACCGACCACCTTGCAACTCTTCTAAAACCACCACATCTAGCCATGGCATTTGTCCTAACCCCCCAATCCTCAATGGAAAACATGTAATCTTGCTTCAAAACCCCCTTAAAACTACCTAAAAGGAACAACCCCACCCCCAATTAACTGCTACATCCTCTTCTTCCCTCTAACTCAAATCACTTTTCTGACTCGACCTGAGATCCGAAGTTCGACCCAAGTCTATTTAACTGACCTATATATAGTATAATATGCACTCTGATTGACCCCATAATGGGTGGAATAAAACAATTATCCTTTCCCTGCAAATCTCTTCCTTTGTTAAATTTTGGTAGCATTGCTATTTAATGGATTTGTTATTACTATAAAATGAGGAATTGCAATTCTTTTATAAAATTAAAGGAACAGTTTGTTCTTTGATTATTTTTTTATATATTTTTACATTACCAATAAAATCACAAATAAATTATGAAGAATAGGTATAATTTCTCTATTCCATTTTTTAAGAATTACAATTTTACTTATTCCGTTTCTTAAATCAAACGTGTCGTAAAAAAAAAAAAAAAAAGATATTACAGTCGATTAACACCATTTTTTGCAGAAGGGATGTGTCGTTTTGGTTTTGTTTTCTCACTTTTCCCAATTACTTTCAAGTTCCACACTTGTTTATCTTGGATTTAATATGTAACTACGATAGCGACATTCCACCTTTTCAGGGGTATATGTACAAATTCCAACCTGCTGATAATCATGGACCAATTATAATCAAGTCCAAAGAAAATAAATTTAGAGTAGCAATCCTCTACAGGAATATTTGTCCGCTACACTTTGATGCATTCTCCTTAGAAAGGGACAAACCATTATGAAACACGTGATAGAGCGGCATCAACAACTTGTGTAATGATAATAAACTAGGTCCGCTAACGATTTTCCAAATTCAAAAGCCTCCCAAAAAAACAAAAAAAAAACAAAAAAACAAAAAAATGAAACACAAAGAGAAATTCATGTTAGAACTGTAATTATGATTTTTAAAATCGCGATTCAACTCGTATGATTATATAAGTTTACCATTCTAGAGTGATTTTTCAATTAACTTGAGTATAAAATCATTTTCATATAAATTTTGATAGAATCACGTGTTCAT
Organism: Lumnitzera littorea; assembly: GCA_024138015.1. Classification (NCBI taxonomy): domain Eukaryota; kingdom Viridiplantae; phylum Streptophyta; class Magnoliopsida; order Myrtales; family Combretaceae; genus Lumnitzera; species Lumnitzera littorea. The sequence continues at coordinate 96,974,310 of JAMXBB010000007.1, forward strand.
ATGTTAAACTTGGTAAGAATTTATGTTTCTAACCAAGTTTAATGTTTTTACCTATTTGATTTAAATGTGTTAAAAAATAAAAAATACAACTAGACTTCTATAAATCCATGAGTGATTAGGAAACTACATCATCTTTCCCATCTCATTGTAAACCTTTTCCTCTTTCTTTATCTTTTATTCCCTTGTTTGACGTTGATAACCTCCATTCAAGTTTCAACCCCAACAACAAATTTTATAAGTCTACCTATTTCATATTTATGACCTTAATAACTGAAAATAAGTTAAAAGGCTTGTTCCTCTTAAATTCATCTCTTTTTTCAAACAATATAATAGAAAAACAATTTTAATATTATTCTTCCTTTGGCAAAAAAAAAAAAATAGGGAAAAATAATTTAATTTTGATTTTTCTTGTAATTTTTCTATACATATTAGATTATATATTAATAATTTTTTTATGAAAAATGAACTTACTTTCTATCTTTTTGGTATTTCCATCATGTATCTTAAGTCATTTATAAAAACCATAAGCAAATCCATAGTTTTTAAAAGTTAGTTTATATAAATTGTAGAAACTTACGTTTCTACATCTCCATTCTACGTTCGGATTCTACGTATCCTTTAATAATTTCAGGTATAATCACAAATTCGACAACCTTGTGTGCAGTTGATATCCTAAATCAAATGGTTATCTCTAAGAAAGAACCAAGCCTAATGCATTAAAATTAAAGGAAGTATGGATTTTAATCAACTCACTATAGTGGCTGGTTGATTGGAGATGAATAGGAACATCGACCAATTAATGCCCAATGGCGAATGATCGTTTGATTTGCGAATGGATTTGTCTTTATTAACCTTTTGAACCTTTAGGGTCTATATGAAGTTTTATGGTAGGATTTGATGCAACGTAGGTAGAGAATCCTTGACCGCTAGACTTAATTGATATAGTGAACTTGTCTTGTCATTCTTCATTGATCTTATGGTGTTCATTTTTATTTCTTTCTTTTTCTTCCTTTTTTTTCTATTTTATTTTGTGTTAGCTCTTTGGCTCTAGCTAGACAGAAGCTATCAATTTTCAGGTACAATAATTGAAGCAAACAGTAATTCAAATCTTTAGAAACAGAAGAAGAAAGAACACAAACAGAGCTGTAAGATATATGGAGAAAATGGCTTGAAAACCTGAGGGAAGCTGAAAGGTAGAGTTTACAGAAGTGTCAACTTTAAAGATGTAACTTTTCCTTTATAAAAAGTTGTGGAACTCACCATATAGCAACAAAGATTGATTTGAGTTTAGTTTGTATTTGTGCAAACGAATTAGTTGTCTGGCACTATTTTCAAGATCAAATTTGCTCATCCACAAAGGATGCTAGGCTATTAAAGATTTTGTGTAGTTTTGGAACGTGTATCTTCATTATTTTATTTCTTATTCCTTTTTTTCTGAATTTATTTTATTTTCTTAATAATTTTAGAATTTTAGGATTATAAATAACTATATGAATCAATTGTGTTCAGATTTTTTGAATTATTACAAAATTTATTCCTCATATGTATTATATTTTCATGCTATACGAGTCAGTAATTCCTTAATCGTAACTACAAAAATTACTCCTCCATTATATATGTTCTCTGGCCAACACACGTAATTAGAAAATTTCCGCATGGCTCACGCTTGAATCATTGACACTCACATCAATCAACTGGAGGTTACGTTGGTCCCTTCCAGTATGCTTTTGGACTTTTCATCCATTGAGATGGACAAAACAGTAAAACATAGTACCTCCTGAAATTGAAAGAAACGCATTGCATGCGATATTATTAGATTCCGTTTGAGTAGTTGACGTTGAGGAGAAAAGGAAAAAAAATATTTTAAAAATATGGCATGTGAAAAAATAATCTTAAAAGTATAGTACTTAAAATCGTCTTTCAAACAGAAAATTTTAATTTATACTAAAATCATCTTTTCAATCAATGTTGAAATTTTAATACATCTACATTTTATATTTTCATTTATCCCTCAATTTTTAATTTAGTTAAGTTTATATGCGATTACAATTAAAAACATAATTACCTTAAATTTAGTCAAGCCCATGCACGATTTTAGTTAAAAACGTAATCGAAACATGATGTTCAATAAATAGTTATTTTTTAGTCAATCAATTAAATTATATCTGGTTATTTATTTGTAAGATGTTTTATTTTGTTCGCTTTTAGTACTACACAAATACACATTTTAAATTGACATCGAAAATTGTTAATAACTTTAAATTATGAAGAAATAAAACCATTATACGAAATATAAGTAAATTATTGAAATAATTAAATAGTGTTTCGAAAATAAAAAAAGTAAATTAAAAGTGAAATATTTAAAGCTAATGACATTGGCCTCGTCGTCAAGCCAATGGCTGAGCATCTTAAGGTTCTACATTGTCCTATGGCTAAACCATCTAGGCCATATCCAACTGTGTAATCTGTCCACCATCCTGGCTGTAAGCACTTGAGAATAATCCATACATGAGGACCAAAGAAGAGTGCATCTGTGTGACTCCCTTGCTCATGTTGTATTGAGGATCTCTAATTGGCCTCCTCAATGGTGCGGAGAGGGCATATACCTAACTAGTGGAGGTCTCTTCAACGACAAGGGTATGACACATAACATCCTTAAAGCTCTCCTCAATAAATGGCCTGCAAAACTCAAATCCAAGCTGTCTAGGAGATACTAGCAACGAGAAGTGTAAGGGAGAAGCATTCTCCACATCAGTATCTTTATTCAACTTACTGGTGATTAAGACATTAGGTTTACTAGACATGCGACTAGTGTTCAATACGTAACTCAATGGGATCGCTTAAGATTTGAACACCCTGGTTTTAACTTGCAGTCTAAGATCATCGTTGTGCCATTCGACATTGTCTTCAACTGCAATAGGGGCTATTGGTGGTGCGTTCACTCCATGAATTTCAATATATATTTTTGCGAAGTTGCTAACTCCACTACGTCCTATTAAGGAAGCCATCAACTATTGAACATCATAATTATTGCTAATGGGATTGGCACAAAACATGTCCTTACTCCCGCTAATGAGAGGGTATCTATGAATCAACTCAATTAGGTGTGTTGTCATGTCAATCCGAAGCCAATTATATATCATTCCAACTACCTAATCATACGTAGCCTCAAATGGAACTCCGACTACTGTTTTTGGGCACCTATCATACCATACCCCATCCTCTCTTTCCACAATATTTCTACCAACATAATAAACCAACCTCATATTATCCATTGTATACCTATTTTCCACATCAGCTATATAAACCTCAACATGTACATGTACAAATACTACTTTAAGCTAGCAAACGCTAATTTTTTTTCATAACTAATATTATGAAAGCTAACGGGTCTTATTGCACAAAATATTAGTAAATAATAATATTTATATTATTTATTATACTACTAATTTCTTTTCACAACTAATATTATGAAAGCTAATGGGTATAATTAACAGCCAATTGTTTGATTACTTGCATTGGGAAGGAATATTTCCTATAGAATTACTAATTAAATAATCTTGTTAAATCATCATTCAACAAATTATATAATACTAATGTCTATGTTTTTGTTATGTCATTATTTTAATACTACTTGTAAGTTTTTTAAATACATATGATGTGATATATCTTTATGGATGATAAAATTTACATAAGTTTATATATTAATTCCATTTTTCAATTAATTGATAATTAAATTTCAATCTATAATCATCTCTATGAAAAGGTGAAAGATTTTATTTCCTTGATCTTTTTTGAAGTACACAGAGCACCAATAATTATTTCGTAGTAAAGTTTAAAATTCTCACCTATTAAATGTTAAGAATGCTTTTTAGTAACATCATTATATATGCATTATAATTTACAATAATTAGTATAATTTTTTTAAAAGAAAATTCTAATATTATATAAAATAAGATAGATCCACCCTCCTTATGGTTTTGTATCAATCCTTATTATAACGTTTATAATTCATTCAATAACCTATGTAAAGAAATTTTAGGATCCAATATGTTTTGATAATTAGTAAAAGAATTAACACTTTCCAGTAGATTATGGGATATGACTATCTTATTTTATAATAAAATGATCCATTTTCCTCCAAATACTCAAGTATATGAGCAAGCATTTCATAACTTATAATAAGCAAAGAAAAAACACAAAGAGAGAGTTGTTGCTTGATTTTGCTTATAATGTACACAATTTATACAAATATTAACATTATACAAAAAATAACATACCACATATAAATGTATACACTTATCTAAAAATTACTAGTATACAACAATTTACCATCATGCATAAAGTAATAATACTTGTTCTTAAAAAAAAAACATATACTTAAAACGAATCAAAATGAGTAAAAATCATACTTTTTCCTATATTGATGTCTAGAGAAGGAAAGCAATAATAGTACATAGATTGTCTCCCCGTTTTCAAAAAACTTCTCACAATATAGACCTTCACCATACAACTACTCTGATTTTATGATTGATTCGTCAAAAAATAGACCTTAATTATTGATTTAGTTAAGGGTTTTTTTGGATGGTTGAAGAGAGAGAGAGAGAGTTTTCAAGAATCTGTGTGCATGCAAATGGGGAAGAAGAAGTGATCGACTGATTTTAATACCCATAGAAACTGCCTCTTGAAGAGGAGATTTTAGTTTATATTGAAATCACCTTTTCAAAAAGCTATTTCAAGTATGGTATTTTTAAGATTATTTTTACAAATACTGCATTTTTGTGATTTTCTATTTTTTTTTTTGTATTTTTTTTTTCCTTTTCCCTGATGTTACGACTAGAATATTATGAAATAGAAAGAAGCCACAATGGATGGAGGATTTTATTATATATATATATATAGATTATAATCATCTAATAGCGGATGTAACAAAATAGATTGTAATAATTCTATTGCGGTTGTAACAAACAAGCATGTATACAACAAAAATAACAGAAAGAAGAGAAATATAAAAGGAAGAAAAAAAAAATAGAAGGTAGTTGAACCCATAAACAAACTTAGATCTCCTTCTTCTTTCCTTTTCGGAGTGTAATATGCTCGAACTTCACCTTTCATTTGGTTTTGTACCTTGCACATAAACAAACCAAGATTCAAGTGTGAATCGTTTTATTATTAGTTAGATTTGAGTAAGAATAATACATAGACATGAGAGATTTGTAAGGAATTACTATTGTACTTCACCTTGAAGACAAACCCTAGGAGAGTGAATGAGAGTAATAGAGAGTTAAAGAGAGTCATTTTGTTGGAAAGAGATAATGATGAAGAAGCATGTACAAGAAGAGTTCGATTAGGGTTTTTTTCTTTTTTTTTTTTAAATATAGTCATATGTTCTCTAGAATAAAGGGCTTGGACTTAGGCTTAATATTTGGTGCTCTCATTATTTCAATGGAACCTCAAACAAGATTGATGAATGTGGAAAATGAATTTGTTTCATTTAAGTAAGAAATGAAACAAGAATTACAGGAAATTGTTAATCAGTGGAATCTTAGTATTCAACAAGTAGAAATAAAGATGTTGGACAATTTGTCAACCATACAAAATTAGATGAATGGAAATACTACCAATAATTCAAAAAATAATCATTCATCATCATCTCTTAAGAATACTCAGGATACATTATTGAAAGGAATTAAGTTAGAAATTCCAAAATTTACAAGGGATGATCCACTTAGATAGATTTTCAAAGCCAACCAATTTTTCAATTTCCATAATGTCCCAAATGAGGAGAGGATTACTATGGCTTCATTAGCGATAGAAGATAGAGCTTTTAAATGGTATTAGTGGATGCATCTTAATCAATAACTCAATTTGCGTTTTGGACCATCGTAATATGAAGATGTGCAAGGAAAATTAGCAAAACTTATGCAAGTAAGATTAGTAGAAGAGTATCAATATGAATTTGAAAGTTTGTCAAATAGAGTAGTAAGATTGTTTGAATCATTCTTAGTAAGTTGCTTTATATCAAGATTAAAAACAAACATTAGAAGAGATATACAAATTGCACAACCAACATCTCTAATGAAAGCAATTGGTTTAGCAAACATGAATGAAGCTAAACTTGCACAACAATTTCAAAGAACCACTTATTCAACCTCTTTTTCATCAACATAGAAACCTTCAAAAACATTGCAATTTCCCAAACCATAAAATTCATCTAACTTACATGTTTCAAACACTTCAACCTCTATCCCTTCTAAAACCACATCATCACAAACTAATACTTCACCACCATTGTCCATAAGAAAGTTGTCTGCATTAGAGCTAGGTAAAAAAACCATGAACCACGGATTGAACCATAAACCAAACAAAACCGGACTGAAAAATCGATTTTTTTATGAATCATTTGGTTTATAATTTGATTCGGTTATATATAAACGGTTCATGGTTTGATTTAGGGAAGCGAATTGAACTAAATCAAACTGTTTGGAAATTAACTGAACCATTTGTTTAAACAAGAAAAAATCCATGCAATTCTTTTGTACTTCTTTTTATTTTTTTTCTATCAATCTTCATGGATTTCACAAATTTTTCATATCTTGTTCTTCTTTGTCTTATTTTTTGGTCAATTATTAAAATTAAGTTAAGTGATTTTCATCTGAAATTCTATATTTAGAAATTTTCTTTTTCTAAATTATCCTTTGCTAATGTGTTTTCAAATTAAGGGTCTGATTATGGTGCTCTTTATGCATCTCTCATCTCTTTTCTAGTCTTTAGTATGTTTCTTTTGTTTTCTTTGTATTGCTTTTGAACAAGTAGATCTACTTCTCCCTCCTTGTTGTTGTTCACTGGAATATAGTCTTTTATCCTCATCCAATTAAGTTGGGTTTGTTAAGATCTTTTGTAACGTTTTGCTAAGTATCATTACACATGATAAATATACGAAAAATTAACTAGATATATATATATATAAGTTTAATGGAAAGGAAAATATATTATTGAAGATAAAAATGTTTAGCAAAAATTCGACATAAACAGTTCGAACTGGATCGAATCGATTTTAATTAGATTCAAAAAACTTATGAAGTATATCGTATGATTAGGTTCGATTTACTATTATATTAGGTTCATTTCAATAAAGGGAGGCAAACAATACTGAACCAAATCGAATCGTACCCACCCCTAATCTATATCAGAAATGCTTGCAAGAAGAGAAAAAGGGTTGTGTTTTAATTATGACAAGAAATTTAGTAGAAGTCATAAATGTAAGGCTAAATTTCTACTTCTTTTAAACGAACAAGATAAAGATGATTCAGATATCAATTCTAATGATATAGAACATGTGGAAGAAATGTTGAACATTGATGATTCATGCACAATTAGTTTTCACGCTTTATCCAGTATGCAAATTCTAAGAACATTGAGATTTAGAGGTACAATAAATAATCATGATGCTTCTGTTCAGATAGACTCAAGAAGCACTCATAATTTTTTACAAACAAACTAGCAAAATACTTAGGACTTACAATCTCACCTTCTCCTAATCTTTAGGTATTACTTGGAAATGGGAGCCATATGATGTGTAAAGGACAATGTACTAACATACCCTTAAAAATACATGGACTTGAATTTCAAGTTCCATTTTTCATTTTGCTAATACAAGGGGTTGAGATAACACTAGGTGTTCAATGGCTCTAAGCTTTAGGTGCAATTACTATAGATTATAATTCCTTAACAATGGAATTTGTGTATCAAGGAGTTAGGGTGCAACTTTCTAGAGATAAAATGGAAAATCTGACCTAAATTTCACACCATCAGTTTAAGCGCATGGTTCAAACAAACGCCATTATGTCTTGTTTTCAATTATTGGCTCATGAAGTGAACAATTCTACAACAATTACGACCAGCAATGATGTATTAAAGCAAACATTGGCAAGATATATTATCAAATATTCAAGACATCTTCATCATTACCAACAATGCGAATATTCAACATAGAATTCATTTAATTGATGGAGCTTAGCCAGGCAATACCCGCCTCTATCATTACTCGCATTTTCAGAAAAATGAAATTGAAAAGCAGGTGTGTGATATGTTCATACAGGGGCTATTTCAATATGGTAATAGTCCATTATCTTCACCGATCCTATTAGTAAAAAAGAAAGATGGAACATAGAGATTTTGTATTAATTATAAGGCACTCAATAAAGTAACGGTGAAAGATGAATTTCGAATACCAACCATAGATGAGCTATTAGACGAATTACATAGTGCCTCAATATTTTCTAAATTGGTCTTAAGGGCATGATATCATCAGATATGGATGATATTTCTAAAACAACTTTTAGGACTTATAAGGGTCATTATGAATTTGTAGTCATGCCTTTTGGTTTTAATAATGCTCCTGCTACTTTCTAAGCTATCATGAATAAAATATTCAAGCCTTGCTTATGTAAATTTTTTATTATCTTTTTTTATGATATTTTCGCATATAGTCAAAATATGGACAAGCATGTAGAGCATTTGGCCCAAATTTTTCAATTTTTATTAGAAAATCAATTTTATCTTAAAGAGAGCAAATGCTTCTTTAGCCAAGATAAAATTGAATATTTGAGGCATATTGTATCATCTCAAGGGGTTCAGCTAAAAGATAAGAAAGTGGAAGTAGTAAAGAATTGGCCCATTCCTACTAATGTCAAGGAAATTAGAGTATTTTTTTGGGACTTTCAAGATATTACAAAGATTCATTAAAGCATATGCTACTATTGTGAGTCCTCTAACCAATCTTTTACAAAAAGATAGTTTTCATTGGACAGATTGTAAGCCTTACAAATAGAAGTTCGAGATCGATACGTAAAATTTAAGGCGATTAGGTAAATTATTTAATTGAGCTCAAATTTTACGACAAAGTTAGAAATATTAGTAAAAGTGATTCCGTGAGTTTGAATTTAGGAAAATAAGTAATAAAATAATTAAATATTGTAATATTGAATTATAAGCATATTGCGTGTTATTTATTATAAACACGTAAAATGAATTCCAATAACTAACGAATTAATAGAGATAAATTATATATATACTAAAAATTATAAAATAACTTAAACAGTGTTTAGGAGTAATTACTTATACTATATATGTATTTACGTGTAGGTAAAAATATCCGAAATTACTTAAATACTTGAAATAAGCTAAAATAATACTAAATAATTAGAGAAAAATCAAGGAAAATCAGAAAAAATAGGAAAAAGTGTGAAATTATCTAAAATTAGGTCGTAGCATGCTAGGATTTAGTAAAACAGAATTAGCCAATTAAATTTACCCAACTATAAAATAAAAAGAAGAGGAGACATAGGACAAATGACAACAATTAATTAAATAATTCATCAAAGCAACTATATAAATTCAGTAAGGCTCAATTGCAATTCTTTTTGGTGAGTTAAGAATTAGAAAAAAAAAAATGGAGCGAGACTAGAAAAGAAGAGTTAAGCATTTTTAGAAAAAAAAAATAGCAAAATTATAGTGTAGTTAAGGCTTTAAAAGAAAACCAACAACCAATGACCACCTGAAAAAGAATGGCTACCACCACTGCCCTTCTTTGCCAATAAACTTGGAGCCACCACTGGTGGCTAAAAGCTAATTGAATAGGTGAGTCCAATTTCCAATTCGATTTTGTTTAATTAATTAAAAATATTAAATGTGTTTAGAAAATTATGAAATTTTATATTCTGAGGTTTTTATATATGTAGATTTGGGAAAAAGTATCAGTCTGATGAATTTAGATTTGGAAATATATAGTGTTTAAGAAATCTTAAAACCTGAGCTTGTTTTCGATTTAAAAATAAATAACCTTAATAGTATAGTTTTGAGCCTAAAATTTTTGTGTAGATTATTTAGAATATTTAAAATAGAGCTATAAAGAGATTTTTTAGAAATTGATTTTTGAAATTTTTAGTTAATTTTTAGGCCTTTTAATTATATATAAAGAGTGATTTTTAGGCTTAATTTAATGATTAAATGTATAAATACTAATTTAGCATGTAATTAGGAGTTTCGAGATGTAATTTGCTGATGTAGAATGATATTTATAGTATAGAGTGTTAGATGTAATTATTATGTGTAAATTATTGATATGTGAAATTGGAAATGTAATAAGTAGAAAATATTATATTAAAATTGATAATATAATAATAATAATAATAATATACAATAAATCTTATATAAAACTTAAATTTAGGTAAATATATAAATGCAAATTATTCCTCACATTGGGAGCAAATTCAATAGTTAAATTAAGAATGGTGTGTACCGTGCAACCAGAGTACTAGTTTGGAGCCAAATAAAGGATTTAGGATATTTAAATATAATTAAATGATTTTACAAAATTAGCTCAAAATAAATACTTAGAGTTTACGAGTAGAAAATTGTAACCAAAAGTTGAATTAGAAAATAATTCAAAAACTAAGCTAGAAATTGAATTGGAAACTAGCCTAGGATCAATTTGGGTATAAATAATATAAAACTTAGATAATTGGGTATAATTATGATTTAAAAGCTTATATGTAATAAGGTTATTTATATTATAAGGACAAATGGAGACAAGTTAACACTATAGCGAGTTGAATGAGCAAGTCAAGGATCTCAGGTAAGTTGGGTTCGATACATTACTGTATTTTAGAGTACCATATTAAAGTACTTGAAGGCTTAAGATTGTATGTGATTGTGCTTGTGGGTGATCATATGTACGTATGCTTGTGTGTTTCTAATTACTTACTGAATACTGATGTCGTGTTGTGGTGGTTGCGAATTATATGGTGTAAGATTATTTGATCACCCTAAATTGAATTTAATTATAATCAATCTAAGTACCCCAATTGGACATGCATTGCAACCTTTTAGGGAACGATTCGGAATCTTTAACCAAATACCGACACCATCGAAAGGGATAGTGCCGAATAGCATAATGGTCCATTTTTCATCCTTAGTCAAACTAAATAACAAAAAAGGAAGTCGTAGTAAGAATGAAGGCAATGGTTCGAAAGATAGTTATGAGGGAAGCAATGTCTTCATTGTACAAACCTGAGTTTGGTTGTGAGCTATTACATAAATGTCGAAACTCTTCAACCTCAATTAGAGCGGGTGAAAGCTCTCTGATCTTATAACAAATCGAACCATGTTGTATGATGACATTTGCATGTTTCATTACGTTTATTGATTACAAGACAAGCATTGAGAACATAGTAGTGAATGCACTATCTAGGCAACATTTAGATGATTTTTCATATTTTGGAATATCTTCTCCTTGCTTTAAATTCTTAGATATATAAAAGCAGGAATACTAGACTATTCCAGAATTTTGTGACATTGTCATTGACCTGACTAATGGGAAACCTCTTATATGGAACTTAATTTGGAGAAATGGTCTGTTATATTTCAAGAATACACTATTTTTAGTGCCTCAATAAAAAATTATTCCATTAATGTGATAAGAGTTTCATTCATCCCCAGCTGCAAGTCATTTTGGAATCCTTAAGACCTATAAACAAGTGGCATCTAAATTCTTTTAGGAAGGCATGAAGGCATCGGTAAAGGATTATGTGAAAAGGTGTTTCATTTGTCAGCAAGTGAAATATGAAACTAGATCACCTACTGGGTTGTTTGATCCTTTACCAATACTTAACCGTATTTAGGATGACATAAGTATGGATTTCATCACTTGCCTCCCAAAGTCTCAAGGATATACTGTAATCCTAGTGGTTGTGAATAGACTATCCAAATATTGCCACTTAGGTGCATTGGACACTAATTTTTCAGCCACCAACGTTACTTCTTTGTTTTTTCACATGGTGGTCAAGTTACATAGGTATCTTCGGACTATAGTATCTAACAAAGATGCTACTTTTATGAGTAAGTTTTGGAAAGAACTTTTTACAATGAGTGGGAGTAAGCTTTCAATGAGCAACTCATATCATCCTTAAAGCGATGGTTAAATAGAGATTTTAAATTTGACAATTCAACAATTCTTACGAAGTTTTGTCAAAGATTACTCTCACTTATAGGTAAAATTTCTTCCTTGGGCAAAGTTTGCTTACAACACTTCATTCCATTATGGAGCACAAATGACTCCTTTCGAAATAGTTTATGTTCGATCACCAACAATTATTTCAACATATGTGAGAGGAACTTCTAAGATAGATGTAGTTGACCAAGAGTTAAGGACTAGGGATGAGTTCCTTAAAATCTTAAGACATAATTTACAGGTTGCTTAAAATGGAATAAAGATTTTTGTAGATAAAATGCGAATAAATGTGGAATTTCAAATGATAGACACAATGTTTATCAAACTGCAACCTTATATAAGCCCTAAAGTTAAAACAAATGACTGTAGGATTGAACTTAGTACACAAAGTTTAGGATGATCGGTTAAAGATTCGATCAAATCTAAATTATAAACTATAGATAAAAATATTAATAAAAATAACCTCATAAACTTGAATTTAAGAAAATAAGTAATAAAATAAAACACTATAAAATTTTTAAATTTTAAGTATAATAATTGTTAATAATCGAAAAGGCAAAAAGTGTAATCTATTAACTAATAAATTGCTAGAGATAGATTATATGTATACTAAAAATTATAAAATGACTTAAATAATAATTAGGAATGTTCACATATACCTCACATGTATTTACATGTAAATAAAAATACACAAAATTACTTAAATTAGTTGGAAACTTATTAAATAATTAAAGAAAATTATTAATTAGTTAAGAAAAAATAAAAAAAAAATCAGAGGAATAGGGAATGACTTAGATTGGGTTGTGGCAGGTCAGGAAGTGAAGAAGAAAAATTAACCAATCGAAAACAAGCAACACAAAAGGTAAAATTTAAGGGATTTGGGCAATGTCTTGTCCAATTAAATGCAGAATAATTACTACAAAGCTCTATAAATAGGAAGAAAAATTTCAGAACTCATTTGGACAGTTAGAAGTTAAAAAAAATTGAGAGCATCGAAATTGAGGAGGAAAATTAAGGTTTAAGAAATTATTAAGCAAATCTATGCAGTAAAGACCAGTGAACCGAACCCACATACCACCACCTGGGACCGATCCACCACCACCCGGGACCGATCCACCACCACCCCACTCCAGACCCACTTCCTGGACCAGTGTTGGAAGCTCAAAAGCCATCGAACTGGTGAGTCTCCCATTTGCTCTAATTTTGTACTATTTCTTAAAATTATTTATTTTGCCCAGAAAATTATGAAATTTATTATTCTAAGGTTTTATTGTATGTAGATTTAGGGAAAAATAGTGATTAAGTTTAATCACATCTAAAAATATAGGGTTCTTAAGAAATTAAGCAAAACTGAGCATGATTAAAATTAGAAATAAATAGACTTAGGAGTGTAGTCTGAAGCTCAAATTTTTTTTCTATAGAATACTTAAGCGATATAAAATTGTGCTATGAAGCCTTTTTTATGTAAAATTTAATTTTTGAAATTTTTAAGTAAATTTTTAGCCCTAAAATGATGGAAAAATTGGGTAATTTTGGGTTAATTAAGTTATTAAGTGATTAATTACTTATTTAAAGGGTACTTAGATATTTAGGGATTTTAATCTCTGATGTGGAAACCTAATCCTAATCTTTAGAGTGTTAAGTGTAATTAATATAGGAATTATGTAGTAATGGTAGAAAATTAGGAATACGTGGAATTGGAAATTTAATAAATATGAAAAATTAGATTTATTTAGATAATATAATAATAAAAATCAGTATATAATAAATCTGAAACAAAATTTAATTTTAGGTAATCGTATAAAAAATGTAAGATTTTCTCACATTGGGAGTAAATCCGATACCCCAACTAGGATTAGAGTATACCGGATAGTTTAGAACACTAAATTAAAACCCAAATGATATTAGAATACTTGAGCTTAATGTGATTAATTTTACATTAGGATTCAAGCATATTTAGGATTCTTCGTAGTTAGAGACAATGTAGAATCAAAACTGGAATATAATTTAGAAACTGAACCCCGAAATAAGGTAGAATGAATCATTAGTAAATAATAGGTATACATAGAGAAATAAGTTAAATTATAACTTAGAATATGAATCATCAAAGTATAAGTACTAAAAAGACGTATTTGTATTATAGAATACTCGGAGACGAATCGACTTGTAATTAAGTGATTGGGCGACTGAAAATTCCAAGTAAATTGGGTTATTACTTACTATATTGGAGCACTATTTTATGGAACTTGAAGACTTAGGATTATGTATGGTTGTGATTATAAGTAGTTTATGCATGTGTTTGAATATCTGAATTTGTCTTGAAATTTGTAATGTGATTGATTTTGTGTTATGACAGAATTAGTGTGAAATTATTTGAACACCCTAAATGGAATTTAATCTTATTCGACTCTAATGACCTAAATTATCATGCATTGCAACCCTTTAAGGGATCATTAAGATTCTTCAACCAAACACCGATGCCTTCGATAAAGATAGTGCTGGATAGCAATTAGTCTTTTCCTTATCTTTAGCCGAACTAAGTGACAGGAGAGGAGTTCGCGATGAGGATGAAGGCATTGGTTCGAAGGATAGTCTTAGGAGGAGTAGTGTCTCAATTGCACAAACCTGGGTTTGGTTATAAGTTATTGCATAACATGAAAACTCCTCAACCCAAATTAGAGCAGGTGAAATTTCTTTGATTTCGCAACAGACCGGACTACGTTGTGTGATGACACCCGCTTGTTGTATTGCATGAAAATAATTGCTTGATAATCTTGTTTGTATACATTCATGAGTTTCCAATTCAACTTACTGAGCTGTAGTTATTCATACCCGTATAGATTCTTTTGCAGATCCTAATTTTTGAATACTTCAAGAATTATGCCGCCCACTATCCAAAGATTAGTTCTTTTGAAACCTAGGGTGTAAGGATCAGTTTACCTAATAGTGGATGTATAGCTAGAGTCTCCTTTATAGCTTAAAAATGAAAGACTGATAGTTGTTATGTAAATCAGTGAACTATTATGTTAATGTAGAATTTCCTAAGAAGTTCTGCAGAATGTACATGTAATTATATATGTTGACCTAAAATTCTTGATAATTACTATAACTTTAGCTAAACATTAATTAAACTGTTTACTTCAAAGTAAGGAGTCGTTGATGCCTTGTATAGATCATATCTATGGTAGGTATTATGAGGCTAGTTACTATCATAAAATGGTTTACATAGCGAAACTGTTGCGACTCTGTGATTTTGGGGCGTAACACCTTATAAATAGATATTTGTCATTTAAGGGCATTATAATAAATTGCGTAAGAGATACTATGGACCATTTCCTATTACTATACGAATTGGTCCTTGCACTTATGAAATATAGTTACCAACTTATTGAAAAATTCATAATGTGTTTCATGTTTCTTTATTAAAGAAAGCACAGGGATTAGATATTCAACCTTTGCCACTACCACAACAAGATGAGTTTAATCATCCTATCTTACAGCCTTTAGCTATTTAAAATAATAGAATGGTGTCTCGTAGGGGTAAATCTCACAAACAGATTTTGGTATAGTAGTAAGGTCTCTAACCAGAGGACATGACATGGGAAGATTATGATATGTTTCAGAAAATTTATCCTAATTACAACCTTGAGAATAATGTTATTTTTCCACTAAAGGAGGAAAATGTTACGACTAAGGTATCACGAAACAGAAAGAAGCCACGATGGATGGAGGATTTTATTACAAATTAAATATATATATATATAGATTATAATCATCTAATAGTGGATGTAACCAAATAGATTGTAATCATTCTATAGCTGTTGTAACAAACAAGGATGTATACAATAGAAATAATAGAAAGAAGAGAAATATAAAAGGAAGAAAAAAAATAGAGGGTAGTTGAACCCCATAAACAAACTCATATCTCCTTCTTCTTTCCTTCTTAGAGTGTGGTGAGCTCAAACTTCACCTTTCCTTTGGTTTTTTACCTTTCATATAAACAAATCAAGAATCAAGTGAGAATCATGTTAGTATCAATTAGATCTGAGTAAGAATAATACATAGACATGAGAGATTTGTGAGGAATTAAGATTGTACTCACCTTGAAGACAAACCCTAGGAGAGAGAGTGAGAGTAATAGAGTTAGAGAGTCATTTTGTTAGAAAGAGATAGTGACAAAGAAGCTTGTATGAGAAGAGTTCGATTAGTTTTTTTTTTTCTTTTTCTTTTTTCTTTTTAAATATAGTCACATGTTATGTGGAATAAAGGGCTTGGACTTGGGCCTACTAGTTGACCCGAATATAAATTGAAAGAAGTGTGTTGCATGCTATATTATTACATTCAGTTTGAGTAGTTAGCCTGAACATTAAAAAAGTTAAAGGTTAAAAGGGTAAAATCAGATTCAAGCATGATTTAATCAAGATTAGACTAAGATTGGATCTAACCAACTTTATAGCAGAATTAAATTAAACAGGATTGAAGCGTACAAATCAATTTAAATTTGACAATACTAGTTGCATGCTTGAACTTATCCATTGCCACATGGGTGGACCTCATAATATAATGACGTGTTTGGACGACAATTTTAGATTTGATGGACGCTCTTTGTTAGCGTATTTAGATGTAACTGAATTTTCCAGCCCAGACCAGCCAAAAAGAAAGTGTCTTGGCTCACCAATCATATATGCAAACCAACGGGTTCCTTTAATGTGACAATTTAGAATATGAAAATTTGGCAGAAAGTGTCTTGGCTCACCAATCATATATGCAAACCAACGGGTTCCTTTAATGTGACAATTTAGAATATGAAAATTTGGCAATTGGTATGTGTTTCAAACTTACTTATTCTAAGTAGCAAGCACTTTATATGAAAAACATCTATGGCAACAGAGAAGTTGTCTTGTATCCTTTAGTTGACGAGGAATTACTGTCCTTTTTTTTTTAATGGAGAAAAACATCTATGGCTAAAAGATACTAACGATCGAATGAAAAGATGTAGACCAATTTTATACGGTTCTCCAATAGATCGAAGATAGACATAGAAAATATCTAATTAAAAAAAAAAAGAACCTTTAAATTTTAGTGAGGAAAATACAAATTAATTAATTTCATGAAATTTTACTTGAACTTCAAAGTCCTTGCAATTTTATCATTTCGAATCAAATTTAGACCTCACTTATAGTGATTGAGTTCTTAAACTAATTACACTTAGTCATCCTCGCAAGCAGATAAGTTGAACAATCTGAAAGGCAATTTTACTGTTACTATAGTAGCAATTAGTCCCAAATAATCCTTCCATCTTTGCTGCGAGAAGTCCAACGATACATGCCATGTTCCAAACGGTAAAGTCGTAATAGTCCAATTGTTTGAACTAATCTAAGATAAAATTTGACCTTATAGCTATAAATCTCGCAATTGGATGTTTCAAAATTGGTTCATAAAATTTAAAATGATTGATAGAAGTGGTCTAATCGAGCTCGAATTTTACAATGAAATCACGAATATTAGCATAAATAACCCTGTAAGTATGGATTTAAGAAAATAAAATAATTTAATAATATATTAGTAAGATATACGTATATTATTCGTTATTTATCAAAAACGAGTAAAATAGGTTCGATAATTAACGAACCACTATAGATAAATTATATACATACTAAAAATTATAAAACAACATAAGAGATATTTAGGAATACTTATATGTATTAAATGTGAATATACATATAGGGAATAATACCAAAAATTACCTAAAGTACCTAATATATACTAAATAATACTAAATAAATTCAAGACAATTAATAAAAAAAAAAAAATTAGGCAAATAATGTGTCACTTAAGAAATGTTGTATGGAGGCGTGGCTTGGATTACTTCAACTACACCAAAGGACATCTAAGCTAATGGATTAATAGAAAAACATGACATTTGGCCACTAAAATTTTTCCAACCAACAAATCCCTCCCTTTATAAATTCAAGTTAGTCATTTTGGAATTAGTTTAATCACATAAGTGTATAAAAAAAAATATTGAGAAGCTTAGAAAGAGTTGAGAGAGAATTATAAAGAATTATACTAAAAGAGGGTGCAATTAGGGCTAAATGCAAGTACATGGACCAAACCAAGACCTGGGATCCAACGACCACCATCATTTGATAACCAAGTCACTGTTAGGGCTTGCGAACAAGGATAGGGCCACTATTAGTGGGTGGAAGCTAAGTAGTTAGTGAGTTCAAGTTTAACCCTAATTTTTACAAAATTAATAAAAATATCAACTCTTCTTGGAAAATTATGAAAAGTTTTATTCTGGCATATTTTTTTATGTAGTTTATGGGAAAAATATTAGTCTGTTTAAATTAGGTCTCAAAATATACCACCCTATTAATATTGTTTTGACTCCAAAATTTTTAAGTGAAACGCATATTGTAATGTCGAGTGGTATTTAAGGATTAAATTTATGGTATTAGAAGTGTTAGATTTAAAACTTGAAGATTTGGTGTTAATATATGTGTTATATGGGAAGCATTAAAGTAATGGATTAAGGAGTGGTTGAGTTAAACTAAAATAGTGATGGCTTCTATAGTGTACTTTGGGTTTGATTATGAATAAAACTTTGGGAAATTATGCTAAAATATAGAATATAGTTGGATCAAAAGTTAATTTAGACGTTAAATCAAAGATAGGATGTATCCAGCAAATTAGGGAATGGATGAGATAAATTAAAAACTTCGTATACTTGAGACAAAGTCAAATAAACTTTAGAGATTAGATCAATAGCTATTAGGGGCTTATTAGATTAATAGCTCTTAGGGGCTTATGAATAAAACTGCAATTAGGAGTTGAATTAGAGGCTTAATTAGAAACGAAATCAGAAGCTAAATTAGAGACTAGCTTAGGATGAGCTTAATTATAAAAACCCTAAAACCTAGATAACTACGTAAGGTACAACCTTAAACTAAAGATAATAACTTGAGTTACAGAATTAAGCCCATATGTAGTAATTGTATGAATACTAAAACAATATTTCTATTATAAAGACCAGTGACGAAGGCACAACATAAGTTGTACCTTAGTGAGCAAATGAAGAAGTCTAGGTAACTTTGAGATCAACATGTTATCATATTTTGGAGTATTGTTTCATAATACTCGAAGGCTTAAGATTGTACTTAGTTACTCTTGTAAGTAGCCTACTTGTGTACATGCTTGTATATGTATGTCTCGGAGATTAACTATATATCACGGTCTTGAGGTGTGGTTTGTGATTGTTTATATTGTGTGGTTGTGATTGATCACTAATAACTAGAATTAACTATATTAGACTTGAATTCTTAACTGAACATGCATTGCAACCCAATAGGGGATGCTTAGAATTCTTTAACCAAATATCGACACCTTCGAAAGAAATAATGCTGTAGCATAATGGTCCCTTCTTCATCCTTAATCAAAATAAATGACAAGAGAGGCGGTCTCAGCAAGGATAAAAGTAGTGGTTCAAAGGATAGTCATGAGAGAAAGGATGTTTCCATTGCATAAGCTTGGGTTTAGTCATGAGCCATTATATATACGATGAAACTCTTCAACTCGAATTAGAGTGGGTGAAATTTTTCTATTTTCACTATGGTCCAGATAACATCATATGATGGTATTTGTCTATTGCATTTAATTAACTATTCGATAACCCTGTTTGTATTTATCGTATAGTCTTATGTCTCCGTCCCTACTTATTGAGCAATTAGTTGCTCAGATCCTCATAGATCTTTCTGCAGGTGCTAATTAGAATGCCATATTATAACTACCCCAAGGTTAGTCACTACTGGATTGTGAAGAGTGGGGACTTAAACTGGAGATTCTACTAGATTTTTTGAAGCTTTTGCTTTTATCTTTTGGTCTTTCCTAAACAAACCATGTAAATGTCAACTCAGCTTAAGCTACTAGGTTATATAAATGTTTCCTAAACTATCAAAACTTTAATATATGTTTTTAAGATTTCTACTTATAAATTAATGGTATTTTCATATGAATTGTTTACTTCAAAGCAAGTTAATTATGGATGTGTTGTGTAAATCAAGTCTATGGTAATGGTTGTAAGGTCAACTTCTATTTTAGGTTAGTTTATACAGCTGGACGTTACAACTCTATTGCTTTACAGCGTGATAGTTCTTAGTTGGTATTAGATTCAAGTTTTAGTAAACTCGCTTTGAAGTGTCATAATTAAAAGAAAGTAGACATTATAGGAACACAGTAAGAGTATAAAGTAAAAGTAATTATAATACTTAGTTAAGATAAATGTTAACTTATCTTAAATCTAACTACAAGGTCATAGGGTTGAATTAATAGTCCGTTGTGGTTTAAATGGAATGGAGAAGAGTATCTATTTAATATTGAGTCAAGATGCAAAGATTGTTGTTCGAAATGGCTGATTAGAATATATTTAGGACTGTGGATGAGATTATTGATAAGTTTATTGATGGGATGTGCTATAGTTAGCAAGATTGTTGGGTACTAATGGAGGCTAACTTAGGTCCTCAGTACGGTAGATATACTACAATAGCAACCTTTGAGCAAAGATGGTTAGATAGGAAAGGGATTATGGCTTTCATGAAGGTACTATCCAACAAGATTAGAAGAAGGGATATCTTATCCTACTAGTATTACTCATATTCTAGTTAATGTACCTTACAATCCTAGAGTTTATCCCTAGGAAGTTATTAATTAGTTTCCATGCTTTCCTAAACCAATTGGAGTAGGTATGGAGTTGCCTTTAGGACCGAATGAACCTCGCCTTAAATCTATAATACCCAAACCACCATAGGAAAACCAACAATCTGTAAAACCTCAAGATGATACTCAATCAGGTATACAGAGTAATCATGAGTTAGAAAAGGGTAATGTAAAGAAAGATCTAGAAGAGAAAGAACTTGAAGAAGAAGAACCAAAGGAAGAGGAGAAGGAAGTAGACATTGAAGGTAATCCTAATGAGGACATAGATGCTGTAGTAATACAGGCCATAGCCGATGTTAAGATGAATGAAATGGTAGGGAATGGTAGAGGTGAGCTGTTAGAAACTGATATAAAGAGTAAATCAAAACCTATATCAAAGGCTCAACCAAAGCCTAATTCGAAGGCAAATCCTTTATAAAATGTAAATGTGGCTCATGAAATAATAATTAATAATGACATTAAAGAGTCTGATAATGACAAACTATATGAAGATATTAAAATTCATGATAATCATGAGTTAATACAGTTAGGCTCTAAATCTGCAAGTGGAGAGGTGAATAATATAGTAGGTGGGCATATGGAATGGATCCTTTTTAAGTAAGTGGCTACAATAGATAGTTCATATGATAAATAGTTTTAGATGACTGGCTTTGTTCTATTAGATCCTCAGAGATGATTTAGTGAAACTTTTTTACTGAACTTGATGAAAATTGTGATCTTTTGCTATACTTCTGATATTTTGATGTCTGTTGCAGCTTTTGACCATATAAAGGTGTTGCAAATAATCTATGTAGCTAGATCAAATGTGTTTCAGTAACTAGTCATGTAAATCTTTTGTAATGTATAGTTATAAATATCAAGTCTGTACAGTTGATGTAAGTATTGATGTACTCAAGTTGTAAATCTTATGTATGTAATTGAATGTTTACCAAGTCTGTAAATTTTGTTCTTTAAAGTCTATAAGCAAGTATAATAATGTAAAGCAAGTATCAACTGAACAGTGTAAGTTTATGTATATTGTGTATGATGGGTGGAAAGTTATTATCTTATATAAGTGCAAGCTGTAGGAATTCAATAGATCTTCAACTAAATACAAGTGTGAAATTGAGATATCCGATAGACTTATGATTGGATATGTGTGTAGGTTTTATAAGTTATAAATATTAAGCAATGGTTGAAACTAGAAATGGAAGTCATAATGGAAGGTCTGAGGAAAGTCAAGACCCTCCACTACGAGCTCCATCACCACCAAGGGAGCAACCTAGGCAAGAGATACCCCTACCCACACAAGAAGCTATTACCATCAGACAATTACTTATCAGTATACTATATTGATAAGATAACAGGGAACGTTAATTCAATGCCTTATCACTAGTGGTAATGCGAGTAATAGGAGGCCTTAGGAGACAAAACAAAGTGTGGGTAAGCCTCAAGATGCAAGTAAGCTTTTTGAGTTCATTAAGATAACTCGGTACTTCTAAGGTGAAATGGACAAACTAGCCCTAGCTGATAACTAGTTGGCCTAAATTAAGAGGAGTTTTGAAGCGTTTAGAATTCCAAAGTCTCAAAAGCTAGCATATGGTACATTCATGTTAAAATTGGTTGCCTGAGTTTGGTAGGACTCAAAAGCAAGACAATTAGGAGAGAATATCACTTGGCAAATGTTTAAGGAGGAATTCAAGAAAGAGTATTTTCCTCTCAGTGTTCAAACTAAGATGGTGCAAGATCTGTTTGAGCTTAAGAAGAGGAGCATGAATGTGACCCAATACGAAATAGAGTTTAATCAATTATTGCAATATACACTCACTTCTTATCAGGAAATAAAGAAATATTTGTTTCTTATAAGATTTGATCCCACAATGATGTAAATTCGAGGACTATGGTTTCACCACCTATAATGAAGTGGTAGACAAGATGCGACAACTAGAAAACAACCATTTGAGGATGCAAGCTTAGTGGAACCAAAAGATCAGTAGAGTTTCCGATCAAGCTCTTCATTCAAGAGATCTTATTTGGGAGCTATTAGTAGTTTTGGATAGAAAAGGAAGAAACCGATAACTTTAGCTAGTAGCCTTAAACAATCAGTAGCTAACCTAAGTTTCTACAATAAGGATGGGAATAGAAAATGTTGGAAATGTAACTCAAATCATTTCCCTAAACACTATGCTCAACTTAAGGAAAGGTGTTTCATATGTGGTGATAAGAATCATGTGCTATGTACATTTCCAAGGATGAAATTAGTTAAGTATAATAAATGTGGTAAGAATAGGCACTTCTCCAAATCTTATCCATAGTTTAGGTAAGGAACTAGAAAGGCTAATGGTTCTAGCAATAGAACAGCACCTGCCCATATCTTTGCTAGAGAAGATATAGAGGATGAGGATGAGAATGAAGAAGACTTTGTTGATTAGATAGAGGAGTATTATCATGACAACTTTGAGGAAATTATGGAAGCTAAAGAGGAAACTGATGAAGGACTTGTAACAGGTATGTATTAGGATTACTTATCTTGTTAATCATTAAAATGTAGGTTAAATTGAGTCTTAGATTCTAACTGATGTGAATGAAAAGCTACTTAATAATCATAGTGTTAATATATTTCGAGAGATATACATATAAATGGATAACCTACATTTACATTATTTGATATTAGTGTATCTCATTCTTTCGCGAGGCAAAAATTTGTGGACGAGAAAGGAATTAATGTAATTGAGATTAACATTAACTATAGAGTTAGAACACCTACTGGAGAGAAGGTAACAACTCGAAAAGTTATGGATAATGGTCAAATTAAAATCTAAGGAAAAGAATATTCTATTAGTTTGGTAATATTACCTCTATAAGGTTATGATCTAATTATGGAGATAAATTGGTTATCTAGGCATTAGGCAAATAGGGAGTGTAGAAGTAAGACTATGACCTTAAATGATGAAGAGATAGTGTTCCAAGGAAAAATTTGGTGGGGGTAAATTAAAATTAGCTATTATTGAGACATGTAATGAAACAAAGAGAGCAAAAGTAGAAGATAATGATTAGGAGTTTTGTTGAGTGTTTACAACTGAAGGAAAGAAAGAAGCACCAAAGGTGTTAGATATACTAATGTCATATGAGTTAAACTTCACTATTAAGTTAGTTCCTAGAACTGAACCTATTTCTAAAGCTTTATATGGAATGTCACCCATGAAACTTCAAGAGCTAAAGAAAAAACTTTAGGAGCTACTAGACAAAGAATTTATCCACCCAAGTGTTTCACCATAGGGAGCACATGTGTTGTTTATAAAGAAGAAGGATAGTACTATGAGATTATGTATAGGTTATAAGAAGATAAATATGTCATTGTTAAAAATAAGTATCTACTACCTCACATTGCTAATTTGTTTGATCAATTGCAAGGGACAACTGTATTTTCCCAAATTGATTTAAGATCAAGATATCACCAACCACGAGTTAAGATGGAGGATGTGCCTAAGACTACATTTAGGACACAATATGGTTACTATGAATTTCTAACGATGCTTTTTGGATTAACTAACGTCCAAACAGTATTCATGGACTTAATGAAATTGCATATATTAGCCATATTTGGATACATTTGTTGTGATGTTTTTTTGATGATATTTTGATCTACTTGAAAACTAAAGAAGAGCATGTAGAGCATTTATAATTATCACTATAGAAGTTAAGAGAAAATAAGTTATATGCCAAGTTGAGTAAATATGATTTCTAGCTAGATAGGGTTTCTTTTCTAAGTCATATAGTGTCTAGTGAAGGGATCTCTATGGATCTTGAAAAGGTTAAAGCAGTGATGGAATAGAAGCAATCGACAATCGTTTCAAAGGTACGAAGTTTTCTAGGCATGGCTAGATATTATAGGCAATTTATAAAGGATTTCTCTAAAATTACAAGACTTTTGACTCGATTGATTCAAAAGGATGTCAAATTTGAGTGGCATAAGGAATGTGAACAAAGTTTCCAAGAACTAAAGAAACGACTTGTTATGGCACTAGTACTAACATTGCTAGATCTAGATAAGCTGTATAGTGTATATAGCGATGCTTCTCGAAATAGATTAGGCTACATATTGATGCAAGATGGAAAAGTTATTATATATGCATCATGATAGTTGAGGCCATAGGAAAAGAACTACTTAACTCATGATTTAGAATTGGCAACTGTGATGTTCACTTTAAAAATTTGGAAACATTATTTATATGGGCAACGATGTGAAATATATATGAATCGTAAGAGTTTGAAGTATTTCTTCACTCAGAAAGAGTTAAACTTAAAAGAAAATGAGATTATTGGAGTTGATTAAGGATTATGATTTGAATATAAACTACCATCCTAGAAAAGCTAATCTCATACTGATGCACTAAGTTGTAAGAACTATGAGCAGGTTACATTATTGTTAACTACACAGCGTAAGTTGGTATAGGAATTGGAGAAGATGAAAATTGGGTTCAATTGGTGTGAACCAAATAGCTAATTAATGAATTTGGTTGTACAACCTACTCTATCAGAGAGAATCAAGTAGTAATTGGAGGAAGATAAGAACTTAAGGGAAATAAAAGAAAACTCAACTAAAGAACGTGTTCCTAATTACAAGGTTGATGAAAGTGGTGTATTGAGATTTAGGGGAAGGATCTGTATGCTACTGAACTTTGACTTAAGAAGAGAAATTTTAGATGAAGCACATATTACAAGTTATACTACATCCAAGATGAAATAAAATGTACCATGATTTAAGATCCATGTTTTAGTGGAATGGGATGAAAAGAGATGTTGCTCCATATGTAGTAGAATGTACAATATGTCAACAAGTTAAAGTAGAACATAAAAGGCCTAGTGGTCAATTGCAACCTTTAGAAATACCAAAATGGAAATGGGAACATATTAAAATGGATTTCGTTTAGGGGTAAGAGCAATTTGGTTCAATATAGTTCATCCCTCCTTACTGAATCGAACCTAAAATTAACGATTAGTTTTTTTTTAAAAAAAAATTAAACCTAACCATATAGTTTAATTCATAAATTTTTCAAACCTAAAAAAATTAGTTTGTTACAAGACTCAGCTTTTTTAGATTTAGTATATTGGATTCTAGGTTTCTTGTAGGCCTTAAGGGACTTACACTCGCCAAATAAGGTCTCAAGTATGTTAGAGTGAGTGTCGTCTTCGTTTGAGGTCGAGTCATGTGATGGTGGGGCACTTGCAATCACTATCCATGCCCAACTACTACTACTCCTAAATGTTGCTATAGCCAATGCAACTTATAAATGTGAATGAGCATAAGATAGCATTCTGCCTCTTTTTAGTACGTGGCTTGCTTAGCTTACGGAAAAGAGTTAAGAGAATGGCAACCTTATCTTCCCTTGAGAAAAATATAATCTAGTTTGTGTATCCCATTCTCATCTACATCTCTCTTTCTATTCACTCCCTTATATGACTATTTTTACAACATTCCCTCTCTACAAATTGGTATTTTTTTTCTTTCCTTTTAAGTAAACACGATATGTTAAGGCAAGCACACTTATCAAATTATAATGAAGTGGATTATGAGTCTAGATATTGATCCTTTAGAGACTTTGACTACTAATATTCATTAGATTTTTATTATCCAACTTATAAATTTAAGTTTGAGAATTTGAAATATCTAATCTAACTATAGCAATTATTAGATTAACAATTGATGAAGAATTATTCAAGAACTTAGCAAGAAAGCAATAAAAGTATTAAAATATTTCAAGATTCAAAAACGATATCTAGATCCTTGCTTCCCTTAGACATAACATGTGAATTCCATTAAAGATAATTTATTCTTGAATCTTTCTTGACCAAAAGAATTCTCTACTAAAGTTAATAATTTTCTCAAGCCAATTAACCCTAATCCTAAAATTACCTATTAGAATCTCTTCTCAATAGTATAACCTAATATTGGATTATTAAATAACGAATTCTCTATGCTTTGATTCAAAATTCTGGAAGGAACTTGAAAATTATCTATAATCTTGCAACAACCCTCATCAACTATGCCTAGATCTAATCTTATAAGAAATCTTCCGATTCTCTTATAAGATATCAAATTCTAGATGACTACCTACGGAAATAATAACCTAAATCATAAAGCATACACATGAGTATATCTAAGTTTTACAAGACTTAGATACCAAAGATTTACTTACTATACATTGCAAAATAAGAATCTAAAATCAAAGAGTAGAAGAAAGAATCATGAAATTCGAATAAAATTGAATATTGAAGTCTTCTCTTTTCCTTGCTCTCTTGAATGTTCTTACCTTGAAAAACTCTCCAAAATTCGTGTCCAACAAGTTCTCTCCCAAAATAAACCCTAATAAGGCTTTATATAGGAAGTGATTAAAAAAACTAGGTCTGGTCATGTCCTTAACTGTGATCGGCTTCTCTCTCTCTCTCTCTTTTTTTTTTTTAAACTAGCAACGATACAACCGGGGACATCGTCATGTCGTTTGGTCATGTACTGGGCTATAATAGTTAAAAAATAAGCTCCAAATTCACTTAGAAACAACATAATTATGTTATTCGGTTGTATCAATTTTCAAACCTTTATAATTTGATCATTGTAGCTCTTATTTGAGTGAAACTTGTTTTTATATTCTCGTTTTCTCGCATAGAACATGAAAACAAACTTTTACTCAATTAAGTATCTTTATCTAAAAAGAAACTCAAATATCAAGGGAAAATCATAAAAAATCATCAAATAAAATATAACCAATTTAGAGCTTATTAAAATGGTTTTATTCGATTCATATCTTTGAACCGAACCACAAACCATTTCACTAAGACCGAATGGAACCAATAATCGAACGGCTTGGAAAAAAAAAATGAACTTTCAATTTGGTTCACTGTTTTTTTTCCCAACCCTAATTTTGTTATGGTACTTCCCTAGACCAAAGCAAGGTATATGACTTAATTTGGGTAAATGCTAATAGGTTAACAAAGTGTGCACATTTCTTGCCTTATTAGATAAGAGATTTAATGGAGAAAATGGCTAGATTATGTATTAGGGAGATAGTAAGACTACATAGTATACCTGAAAGCATTGTCTTTTATTATGATAGCTAATTCGTATCCAAAATTTAGGAAAGTTTATGTAGAGCTTTGGGCATTAAGTTACAGTTTGTTACAAGTTATCATTTGCAGACAGATGAACAATCTAAGCAAACAATATAAACTTTAAAAGATACGTTGCAAGCTTATGTACTAGATTTTAGTGGTGACAAGGATAAGTATTTGCCATTGATAGAATTTTCTTGTAATAATAGTTATCAAGCAACTATACAAATGGAACCTTATAAAGCTTTATATAAAAGGAAGTATAGATCATCACTATATTAGGACAATGAAGAATATGCAATGATTAGACTTGACATAATTAATCAGATGAATGAAAAGGTCAAGATTATATGACAACGGATAAAAGAGGCTCAAGATCATTACAAGAGTTGGGCAGATTTGAAAAGAAGGCAATTAAAGTTTGAATTTAGAGGCCATGTTTATGTCAAGATAAGTTCCTTCAAGGGGCTTAGACGATTTGGCTCAAAAGGAAAGTTAAGTTCTCCATATATTGGTTCACTTGAAGTATCAAAGAAAGTAGGTAATGTATCCTTTGGAATAGCTTTACCCCCAAGCCTATCATGCTACTATGACGTATTTCATGTATCAATATTATGAAAATTTGTTAAGAACCTAAAAGCAATGGTAGATATAAAACTAGTAGAGTTGCAAAGGAATTTTAAAGTTGAGAAGCAACCTATAAAGATATTGGGTAATCAAATCCAAAAGCTAAGGAATCAAGATGTGGAATATGTAAAGGTGAAATGGGATAAGGGTCTAGATTTACAAACTACTTAAGAACCTAAGACAACAACGATGGAACAATATCCATGACTCTTTTTATTATCAGATTAGTCTAAGAATATAAGTTGTATATATGGTTTGTTGAATGAGAAGCTAGTTTATAAAAGTTTTTAAGATAAAACTTTTCTAAAGGAGGTGGAAATATAAGCCTCATAATTAGACGTTTCGAAATTAGTACGTAAAATTTAAGGTGATTGCAAAAGAGGTCTGATTGAACCCAAATTTTATGACAAAACTATGAATATTAATAGAAGTGACCCCATGAGTTTGGATTTAAGAAAATAAATTAATAAAATAATTAAATATTATATTAGTAGGATTTACATATATTACTCGTTATTTATCGAAACGCATAAAATGGATACTGATAATTAACGAATTACTAGAGACAAACTATTGTAAAATGACATAAGAAATGTTTAGTAGTACTTATATATATTAAATATGAATTTACATATAGGGAATAATACCATAAATTACCTAAAATACCTAATATATACTAAATAATACTAAATAAATTCAAGAAAATTAATAAAAAAAATAGGAAAATTATGTGTCACTTAAGAAATGTTGTATGGAGGCGTGGAATATCTAGGAAAGCTATTGGATTACTTTAACTACACCTAAGGACATATAAGCTAATGGATTAATAGAAAAATATGAGACATAGCCACTTAAATTTTTCCAATCGACAGATCCCTCCCTCCATAAATTCAAGTTAGCCATTTTGGAAATAGCATAGTGACATGGTGTATAAAAAAGAATATTGAGAAGCCTAAAAAGATTTGAGAGAGAATTATAAAGAATTATACTAAAATAGGGTGCCATTATGACTAAATGTGGGTACACATACCAAACCAAGATCTATGATTAAACAACCACCACCACTTGACAACTAAGCCACTATTAAGGGCACTGACAAGGGTAGGGCCATCGCTGGTGGGTAGAAATTAAGCAATTGGTGAGTTCAAGTTTAACCCTGATTTCTATAAAAATTAATAAAAATATTAAAGCTTCTTAGAAAATTATGAAAAAATTTATTCTAACATATTTTTATATATAGTTTATGGGAAAAATATTATTCTATTTAGATTAAGTCTCGAAATATACCACCCTTAAAAATCACTAAACCCAAGTCAATTTTGCTTTCGTTTTCAAAAACTTTATTAATCTTGTTTTGGCTCTAGAATTTTTTAGTGAAACACCTATTATATATATTAAATTAATATGAAAGTTTTTTCATGAAAACTATTTTGTAAATTTTTATCAAATTTTTAGGCCTTAAAATTCTATTAAAAAGCCATTTATTAAAATATATTAAATGATTTTTCAAAGGAAATGACCTAGATCTTATTTAGGCAATATTATGGCATATTGTAATGTTGAGTGGTGTTTATGGATTAAATTTATAGTGTTAGAAGTGTTAGAGTTAAGAATTAAAGAGTTGTGTTGATATATGTGTTATATGTGAAGCATTAAAGCAATAGAGTAAAAAGTGATTGAATTAAACTGAAGTAGTGATGGGTTGTATAGTGTACTTTAGGTTTGATCATGAATAAAATTGTGGGAAATTATGCTAAAATATAGAATATGTTTGGATTAAAAGCTACTTTAGAAACTAAATTAGAGATAAGGTGTATAGAGTAAACTAGGGAATGGATCAAAAACTAAATTAGAGACTTTGTATACTTAAGACAAAGTCAAATAAGCTTCAGATAATGGATTAATGGCTATTTGGGGCTTATAAATAAAACTGTAATCAAAATTTGAATTAGAGGCTGAATTAGAAACTAAATCAAAAGCTAAATTAAGGACTATCTTAGGGCGAGCTTAATTATAAAAAACCTAAAACTAGGATAACTTAGTAAGGTATAACCTTAAACTAAAAATAATAACCTAAGTTACAAAATTAAGCCTATATGTAGCAATTGTATGAATACTAAAATGATATTTCTATTATAGGGACCAGTAACGAAAGTATGACATAAGTCGTACCTATTTAAGCAAATGAAGAAGTCCAGATAAGTTTGGGATCAAGACATTATTGTATTTCAGAGTATTATTTCATAGTACTTGGAGGTTGCACTTAGATGTGCTTGTAAGTAGCCTACTTATGTGCATACCTTTACTTGTATGTCTTTGAGCTTAATTGTATATCACTATCTTAAGGTGTGGTTTGCGATTGTTTGTATTACATGGTTGTGATTGATCACCTATAACTGGACATACATCGCAGCCTAATTAGGGACTCTTAGGATTCTTTGACCATATGTTGTCACCTTCAAAAGGGATATCGTTGTAGCTTAATAGTTTCTTCTTCATCCTTAATGGAACTAAATGACAGTAAAGGAGATTACGGTAAGGATAAAGGTAGTGGTTCGAGGGATAATTGCGAGAGGAGAGATATTTCCATTACATAAGCCTGAGTTTAGTCTTAAGCTATTGCATATATGCTAAAACTTTTCTAACTTAGATTAGAGTGGGTGAAATTTCTTTATTTTAATGATATACCAAACAACGTTGTGCAATGGTATTTGTCTATTACATTGCATTTAATTAACTATTTGATAAGCCTGTTTATGTTTGTCATATAGTCTTATGTCTCCATCCTTACTGACTCAATGATTAGTTGCTCACATCCGTTTAGATCTTTTTGCAAGCATTGACTGGAATGTCATATTATAACTACCCCAAGGTTAGTTACCGCTGGATTCTAAGGAGTGAGGACTTAAACAGGAGATTCTATTGGACTTTTTGAAGCTTCTACTTCTATCTTCTAGTCTTTCCTATATAAACTATGTAAATGTCAACTCAGTTTAAGCTACTAGGTTATATAAATGTTTCCTAAACTATTGGAACTTTAATATATGTTTTTAAGTCTTTTGCTTATAAATTAATGGAATTTTCATATTAACTGTTTACTTCAAAGTAGGTTAATTATGGATGCCTTGTATAAATCAGGTTTATGGTAATAGCTGTGAAGTCAACTTTTATCTTATATTAGTTTACACAACAATATTGCTATGACTCTGCCACTTCGAGGCATGATGACAGCCGCTATTATAGATGTGATTCAAACTAGGCAAACTCAACTACTTAGCTTTCAAGTGTCTAGTTCAATACATGTGTTTATAAAAAAAAAAAATGTATAAAAGTATGTAACTCCTTTTGAAAAGGCTCCTAATTTCTTAGTACATATTCCCTAATAAAAATTTTAGATGTGTAAGGAAAATTTGATACGTCGAATAGTTTTATGTTTCATAATATTATACAAATTGATTACTACTAAGTCACTTGCTATGGCCCAACTAATTCGCTTATAGATAAATGAGACTTCATCCGGTTGCATCTTCATTAATTCCTTACTCCTCAGTCCCCATCAGCTTCTAGGTTAGGTTTTTATATAAGTTGTATCTACTCTTAACCTACAAAAAAGTCTATAGGAGAGTGAGCAATCATTTACTCGGCAAGTAGGATAGAAACATAAACATACATACACTATAAAGCAAACAGGGTTGTTAATCTAGTTAGTTATATGAAATGCATGGTTAAGCAAATACCATCTCACAACATTGTGTAGTCTATCATTAGATTAAAGAATTGTGCCAACTTTAATTCGGGTTTGAGGAGTTGCATGGCCACAATGCCCTTATGAACAAACCTAAGGTTTTGCAATGGAAACATCCCTTTTCCTATGACTATCTTCAAACTAGTGTCCCCAAACTTGCCATGACCTCCTCTCTTATCACTTAGTTTGACTAAGCGTAAGGAAAGAACCGTTTAAACAATCGTTTTCGAAAGGGTTGATATTTGGTTGGGGAATCCTAATTCTTAATAGTCCCTAATTGGGTTGCAAGGCACATTAGATTAAAATTAATATCGATTATAAGTTAATCTATTTATCAGGGTGATCATCTAGTTCAATCAGTCAAGCAAACAACATATACAACAATAAACAGAAATGGAGTTCAATTCCTATAGGAGCATATTAACAATAATCACACACATTACATGTGCATATTTAATCTAATTATAACCACAACTAAGACTCCCTCAAGCCTCTAAGTACCATAATATGGTATTGCAACACGCAGTAAAGTATTGATCCCAACTTACCTAGGCTTCTTATCACTTACTTAGATGCATTTATGATGTGTCTCTTTACTTCATGTCCTTATAATATAAATGACACTTGAGTATTTGTACAAGTATAGTGTATATTATTATTATTGTTGTTGTTGTTGTTATGTATTTAAGTTCATTAATCTAAGTTTAAAGTATTATTAACCTTAGGCATTCAAGTTCTTAGGTCACTTGCTATTAAATCTATCTCTTGCTACCCTCTAAGTTATCCTCCGAATATAGTTTATTTAAGAGCCCTTAAAGCATCCTCTAACCCATCTTCTATCAACCTAGCAATTATTTGCACACATCAAGTCTTTGATTTAGCTTTTGAATACATTTCAAGTATAACACTCAAAGCCTTATGATTTTATCCTTTAATTCTGCAAGCTTGCCTCATTTTCACAAAATCTCCACCCCTTCAACTCACTCTAATGGGGACATCAACTCGAACAATCAAAGCCAAAGGTGAAGGCTTGAGCTAAGTAGAAGGAAACATGGTCGAGAGGACCATGCCTAGGAAACACAACCGTGTTCCTTAGCTATAGACCCCACTATTGGGAAATTATTGCAAGAATTGAAGGACAACTTCGAGACATGAGAAACATGGGTTAAGTTCATGGTCATAGACTTGCTCGTGGTTGTACTTAATGAATTATTCTAACTTTGTATTTTATAATATTACCTTATATCTTTTATTTATACTTATTTCCCTATTTATCTATTTTACACTCATGCTCCTAGGGTTGTTAAGGGATCAATATAAATATCCTTGTAATACTAGTTTGATGGGAGTTCTTAATTTGAATCCAAGAAACCCTATGAGTGTTTTCTCTATTTCCATGTCTTATCAATCTAAGGATTAGATTGTGGCGACAAACCAACTTCTTTAATTTGTTCATCTATGCATCATATTAAATGTGTGAATTAAAAACCTTACTATTATAATTCGTGTGTCATATCAAAATATAATCATAGTTTGATTGGTATCTAAGATTGTGAGTCACATCAATTTTGGGAATTAATCAAACTAGTTCGTATATTGAGTTGGTAAGTCTTATCTAGTTCAATATTCATCCATATCTCTTAAACTTTTAGTTGTCCACTAAACAAAAAATCCATAAAAATTATTTCTTTTCATTGTTTAACCTTAAAGTTCCCAACTCTATTCGACTACCAACTCCTGTCCACATTAACTAGGTATCAAAGCTACGATTTGTATGCTTCAACACTAGTACGTTGTAAATCCAATCTTTTAGTATTTTGGTGTTTAAGAATTGAGGGTTTGTTATAAAAAATAAAAAAAAAACATGAAAAAAAACAAATGAAACATTATATCGATGATTGGAGTGCATTGTAGAAAAGTTGTCAAGGCATATGGTGATGTAATGTAATTTGCTTGCTAATCCTTCCCATGGAGATGAACACATAGAAGGCTTATTTCACATTAAGTGTAGAGTCAAAGATGTAATATGTCTTATCATAATTGGTCATAGTAATTGTGCTAATCTTGCTGCTAAAAGTATGGTGGGCAGGTTGAATTTACCAATGATAGCACATCTACAAGCTTATTGTATTCAATGGAAGAAAAGCGAGAAATTGACTTATGTCACAGAGCAGGTAAGGGTACCAATCTCGATTTTTGGTAAAAATATTGATGAGATTGTGTGTGATGTAGTAACAACTACCATATCTCATATAATGCTTAGAAGTCCATAGATTTGTGATAATCACGTTAAATATGATGAGTCTTGTAACGCCTATTGTCTTTTGAATGGTTGTAAAAGGCTTCGGTTATTGGGTATGATTATGGATGAGATTAGGAAAGTAAGGATAGAGGTGAATCTTCCAACAGAGGAGTTTATCACCATAGCAATTAAAAATAATCCTACCAAGCAAAAGCGCTTCAAGTGTATAAAGCATAGGCACTTTGCTATTCAATGTCAAAAGCGAAAAGTTGTGATTTCTAAGGAAGAGCATGAAGAGCCAAAGGTGGTTAGCAAGAGTGTAAATGATGAGTTAGAAAGCCTAGTAATGGAATCTGAAGTAATTCTTGATATAGCTATTATGCTATCGACTCCTAAGACTAATGGTAATTACAAGCATTTGCTTTTTCACTTCCCACCTTTTCAACTAACGTATTTTGATCTATTTATGGGATTACGTAGTGGAGTAGAGTGTTGCAATTCTATTGTGCCTATTAAACCATATAGGATGTTTGTGGGAATTATTCATCGAGTCGTCAATGGTTGTTTATGCTGGAGTGGCATTATACTTACTCTTGGTGTAGGTATGAAAGAGGTAAAAGTACATGTGTGTCTAAGGCTCTATAGGCATTTTGAAAGGTTAGATCTTTATGGATTATCACAAGTACTTTTGGTAGGGGAAGTAATTGCTACTATAGCTTATGATGGAATTGGTCTACTCCAAAGTAGTCGAGATTTGATGTTACATGATGATTGGCAAGAGCCTTGCTTGAGTTGAGGCAGATTATTGCTAAAATTACTGGATTTGTAGCATGAGCCTATGAAGAATAATGGAGTTGATGTTGCAACACTCTAGGAATTGTTGTTCTAAAGAGGATTTGTAGAAACAATTAACGAACCTAGCTTGGTTGAACGTTTTCATTTAATCCTCATTGAGTTTTGCAGGTAGTGTTCGATCTAGGAGGAATATTTATTGAAGATTCGGTTCGAATCTTTTTCTTGGGAGGAGGTAATGATGGGGACAATGACCCATATGATCAAAGCCAAAGGCCAAGGCTCAATCTAAGTGAAAGGAAACAAAGCTGAGAGGGCCATACCTAGGAAACATGGCCATGTGTCCCAACCATGGACCGCACTATTGGGAAATTATTGTAAGAGTCAAAGGAAAACTTCATGACATGAGAAACACGGGTTAAGTTCACAGCCGTAGACCTGCCTATAGTTGTGCCTAAAGAATTATTCCAACTTTGTATTTTGTAATATTTCCTTGTATCCTTTATTTATACTTATTTCCTTATTTTTCTATTTTAAACTCATGCCCCTAAGGTTGTTAGGGGATCAATATAAATATCCATGTAACATTAGTTTAAGGGGAGTTCTTTTGATAATATGGATCCAAGAAACCTTGTGAGTATTTTCTCTATTTCCATGTCTTATCAATTTAGGTATTAGATTGTGGCAACAAACTTCTTGAATCTATTTATCTGTACATTATATCGGATGTATAAGTTGAAAACCCTGGTATTATAATTTGTGTGTCATATCGAATTATAATCATAATCCGATTGGTATGTAAGATTGTGAGTCACATCAATTCTAGTAATTAATCAAACCAATTTGTATATCGAGTTGGTAAGTCATGTCTAGTTCAATATTTGTCCATATCTCTTAAACTTTTAGTTGTCCTTTAAATAGAAAATTCATAAAAATTATTTCTTTTCATTGTTTAACTTTAAAGTTCCTAACTTTATTCGGCTGTACAACTCCCATCCACATCACACTCCCATTAGAGATAGGAAGCAATGCCTTGTTTAGCCAACATAGTGGTGGTGGCGACCGATAGTGGTCGAAGAGTTGATCACTAGTGAGCCCAAATTTTGCTTTGATTTTACTAAATTATTGAGAATACTAAATTTTTTTGGAAAATTATGAAAAATGTTTCATGAAGTATTTTTGTATAGAGATTCTAGGAAAAATGTCTTTTGGTTGAAATTAAGTGTCTAAATGCATTGCTCTTAAGAAACTACTAAAATCAAGCAATTTTCAATCTTGTTTTCAAAAAACTTAGTGATGTTGTTTCTACTAATATATATTAAATTGCTATGACAAGTTTTTCGTGAAAACTATTTCCTAAATTTTTGTTAAATTTTGAGGCCTATAAATCATACTAAATTGCTCTTTTCAAAATGTACTTTACTTAACACTTCAAACCTCATATCACCTAGTTTTGTATTGATTTGTATAAAATTTTCTTAAAACTTTTCTAGGGGTTTTCTTATTTTTTTTTTTTTGAATCCTAATGACTAAAATGAATCATAAAAGGTAGGTTTCACTTAAATAAACGTAGCTGGGTCAATTAAATTTCATTTTAGCTTCCAAGTGTTCAAAATCAATCTTATTTAAGTGTCTTGTATATCTTAATCTATCCTATGCACCCACTAATTGGATTACTAAGCTACCACCCCTCTTATTAGTGTCCCCTAGTTGCCATGTATTTTCAATTAATTAATTAATTTATTTTTTATAATTATTTAGCATATTTTGGGTATATTAGGTATTTATGGGTATTTATTTATATATGTAAAATACATTTAATGCAAATAAATACTACTAAATATTATTTTGTGTTATTTTATAATTTTTAATACTCATATATTTTATCTCTAAAAACTCTCTAATTATAGAAACTTATTTCATGCATTTGCAATAAATAACGATTAATATTTTTACATACAACAACTCTATTACTTTATTTTTCTAAATCCAATCCAATGGGCCACTTTTAATAATTTTCTTGGTTTTGTCATAAAATTTAGACTCAATCCGATAACTTCTACAATCATTCTGAATTTTACGTATTGATTTTGAATCGATCAATTGCTATACTTACAACTAATTTTGCAATGTCTCACAATAATCACTTTTTGCTAGACTGGCAACTAATTTTGCAAAGTCTTACAATACAGGCTTTTTCGCCTCGAGATTTCCTCTAGTATCCCTTCATCTATAGTAAGACACTTAGCCAACCAAACTTCTTCCTTCTAGATGAGGACTCTAAACCTTTGTCCGGCAGTAGTTGAAAGATCGTAAACTTTCAGCTAAAAGCGACACAGTGATATCTGGTCCACCGAAGTCCTTTATGTAGATTGTACACACGCGGTATAATGAAAAATACCTTGAGACTGAAAAGATGATTAATACATCAGATGGCCTTACAGTTTGTCTATATCAAAAAATCATGTCAATAAAAGGGTGCATTTGTTCAGAAAAATGTTCTGTAAACACTTTCCGATATTTCCTAATATGAAGCAATCATAATCTACAAGTATAGTTAATTTTGAGAACTCGTAAAAAGCGACACTAATACCCGACGACCGGGGTAGGTGATTAACTAAAGCGTGAAGGCACAGGTATCACACACAAGATAACCGCTTCTTCGACGATCTACAAAGATTGGATTTGTGTCGATTTATTTCTATTTATTTGCGAATTCTCACTGCAGCTAATACAAGTTAACACGACAAAGACGTGTACATTCAATTTATCAAGTTTGTTATCCATCAAATGGCAAGCCTGCCAAGTGGCAATAGTATTAGGTCGCTCAGAAATTTAAATAACTTTCCTTTTACTAAAATCCTAAACTCAACTCAAAAGTACCAACGATTAGGTTGGCAAGCTCACTCTGAGCTCGATTACGGTCGAATCCCTACTCGGAGTAGGGAAGAGAGGCTTTTTCCCAACATAGCCACCCCATTATAGGGGATAAAATTAGAATTGCCCCCATGGAATCAAATATTCCACCGGCAAATGGAATCATCGTTTCTCCAACTAAACATAATGCACCAAATATATAATGGACAAAGTCATGCATTAACTCAAAAAGCACAAATATTCAAAGTTGAATATAGAACAACCAGAACATTATTATGAGCAAGATAAATCTAAAAAGCTTCTCCAAATGGTCTTTCATTTGCTCTCTAATCCTAAAATTTGCCCTACTTATC
This sequence comes from Lumnitzera littorea, assembly GCA_024138015.1. NCBI lineage: Eukaryota > Viridiplantae > Streptophyta > Magnoliopsida > Myrtales > Combretaceae > Lumnitzera > Lumnitzera littorea. The sequence continues at coordinate 97,012,763 of JAMXBB010000007.1, forward strand.
ATCACAAATCCTATCTAAATCACTCCTTTATCACCAACACGGTAAAGAGTTGCGCTCATAGCAGACTGGAAGATCATCTCAGCAAGTTCCTACAATATAGAAAAAAATCAGATATGCTGTTAACCCCATGCCTACGCGAAAGAAAATTGCAAAAAGAAGTGCGTGAATGTTTAACTCCTTGTAAAATGCCTTTAAGACTGAGTATATTTTTGGAGCTTCAAGTGGTAGTTTAGAACCGTATATGCACAGTTTTCGAAGTTTTGAGGATATGTGAATCCTCAAATCCATGTCTCTCCTAATTTTAAATTTGTGTCCATGCGTCCCAAAATCCATGCATGTGCAACATAAATATCCCTTTTTTTCCCTTGCTAATTTATGCAGCGGAAGAGAAAATTGAAAACTGAAATCTGATTTGAAAATCAAGCAATTAATAAGCTCACCTGCTTGCCAGAAGGAACCTTGGGTTCGCCCCATTCTATGGCTTTCTTCTCAAGCATCTCATAGTCAGCCTTACCAGCCTGTCCAAAAATCTCTACTGTAAATATATACAAGGAAAAGAAATTTAATGTAATGAAGCACTTTTATCAGATCATGCACCTCAATTTGAGCTCCAATTTCTGTGTCAAAGCTCTGATAGCGCTTCCTTACAAGCTCTTCTAGAGAACCATCCTATGTTTTTACATAAGACAGAAAGAATTAAATTTAGTCATGCATCTGATGCTACATATAAGATTTCATCGTGCGGAAGGAGATGTCTTGGACAACATAAATGGCTGACCTCAATCAGTTTGGCAACATTTCGGAGTCCACGTGCCAAGGTATCCATTCCAGTAATGTGAGCAATAAAGATGTCCTCAACATCTGTGCTCTCTCTTCGCCTAAAATGACAGAACATGTAATAACCATCATTGAGAATCCACGAGGAAATGGACAATCAAAGATAACTTGTGGATCCAAACATATTCAGGAACAAAGAGGAAAAAAGCAAAACACATAATAAAAGGAGAAACTAGGTGGCAAATTTTCAATTGAAAAGAGATAAAGGGAAGAAAGTACGAACAATTTCGCATCAAAATTGAACCCTCCAGGGGCTAATCCTCCCTGCAATTCAACAGAACGGATAGGAATCTCAGACAGCAATACGGGAGGCATTATCTTTTAGAAATTGATTTCATATTCAAATCAAGTGCCTTACATTTCTGACTACACTGAGCATGACTAATGTAGCCTCTCCGATATCACCGAGGAACTGATCAGTATCCCAGCCTGCATCAACGTAAACGATTTAGGAGGATATATTTTTTTAAGCATAACCGCTCAAGTTAAAGTGAATGTTCATTTATATGGTACCGGTTTGAGGATCCCCAGTGTTTGCATCAATGTTTCCTAGTAGACCATTAATTCTTGCAGTTTCAAGCTCATGGTGGCAACTGCACAGATTACAAAATTACATGTCTAAATTGTACCATTGCACATATTTGAAATCTAACCAAATGCAGGAATAGGTTAGACAGAATTATCAAGTACCTGTGACCAGAGAGTGTGGCATGGTTGCACTCAACATTGATCTTGAATTCATCTGCAGAAAGAAAAGAGAATTCATATTAAAGTAAAACTTTTTGAAAATGTCATTTTACATAATAAATTATTAAATAAAGCATTTTTTCACATGACAGGTAAATACTCCTTTGATAATGGTGCTCAAGACACAAATCTTCTTCTCTATATTGAAAACTTGAAACCGGATGAAGATGGATTGAACTTTCGATAAACTTTTAGTTTAAACAGCAGCTTTTATGGTCAATTATTACCACCACATTAAGTAACGTAATCTTACTGAATAAAAACCTCATATTTTGGCAAAACTACTTTCTCTTCAGCAATTTGCAGTTCCACCCGTAAGCAATTTCAGCATTATGACAAATATTGACAAATAAAAAAGTGCACAGATACACCGAGAAAATTTTCAAAGCCAGCCTACCTCCATGCTAGAAGGTAATAATAAAAAGGGTGATATTTGAATATAAAGTCAGAAACGCTAAGAAGAAAACTAAGTATTATTACAAGAAATAAACATTACCTAGAAGTCCATACTTCCGCAAGAAGTTGGCAGTTGTAGCAACATCCCAGTCATACCTGAAAGAAAATCAGTCATAAGTCAGTACATGATGCATAGCCAAAGTAATGTTCAAAGCCACAAGAATTTCTTTTTCTTTTTTTTTTTTTTTAATAAGTTAAAGGTACAAGAGTTAGTTAAGGCACATACTGATGCTTAGTGGGTTCTTGGGGTTTAGGTTCGATTAGCAGTGTGCCTGAAAATGGCAGTAAAAATATAAACAAGTCAAAAACTCAAACTGAAGATAACACATGCCACCAGCTAATTAAAACCCTGTTGGCCATTTTAAACTTTCTTTCACATATCCAAAAGATCAATACATATGGTCTTGGGTTTCTTTTCAGGTTAGACCACTTCCGATATCAAAAGCTAATGGCAATGCCAGGAAAATTACCATTGAATCCAATTTTCTTCTTATATGCAACAGCAGCTTCGAGGAATCTAGCCTGAAGCATCATCAAAGAGAGTTTGAGAATATGATTTGATAAAAGGCAAGGCAACACTCTAGTTGAACAGTCTGTCAAATAATAAAAACAAGCAATTTTTAGAACTAATAATATACCATGTGGTCAAGCTCTCTTCCCATGTCTGTGTTGAGTAAACTCTGGTAACCTTCACGACCACCCCAGAAAACATAGTTTTCTCCTCCTAAATAATGAGTCACCTGAAAAATGCATTATATGCCATGTTATTAGCATCCAGATATACTCGCCTTCCATGCCAATGGTTGAGAGGCCACATTCCCCACCTCCATAGCTTTCTTGACTTGAGCAGCAGCATATGCATATACACCTACTTCAGCACTGTAACATAAACAGAAATCATGATTGATGAATAAATAGTAGTCCAGAATCTTCTGGTAGCTCAGTGATGGCTAAATAATTTCCAAATAAGCATGCATGTACAGCAGCACTCATTGCATAAAGGTGCATATCGAAGGTTTACCTTGTAGCACCTCCATGCATATATCGAGGATGCAAGAACAATTGAGCTGTACCCCACAGAGGACGAATGTTTGTTCCCTGCACGCAAGTAAAGCATGCAAATGAAGGACAAAAAGAAAGTAATGAATCTCATACAAAGATGCTTTCAGATGCGTAATATAAATAACTGTAGCTTCTCATAGGACCATTGCACTAAGGCCTCATTTGGTTTTGACATTAACAATAAAGACTAATAGTACTGTATCTAGGATTAGAAGAAATACAAGGTCCAAGCTGCCAATTTCTGGAAATTCAATTCCTCTCGCCTATTAGTTTTGGGATTTCAAGGAATTGGAAGCTAGAAGCTTAAGAGAAATAATAATGGAAAGTAGACCAAAAAAGCCTCAAAGAAAAATATGTAAGGCAGACAATATGAAAGCACATTGTGTTAATGTACCTGCTGTAGATGTTTAGCAAGAGCAACCACTTCATCCAAGTATGCATTTGCTTCCTACATCACCAGAGGTGCACACTCATGAGTTTATCAAGCACATTGAGATCATTCTAGTAGAGAGCTCTGCTCCACCTCAATGTACACATGGTGGTTCATTCACAAGAAACTTTCTAGGTAATAAGATATTTTCACTTTCTCCATTGCCATTAGTGTATATTTAAAATAGTTTCTCAAAGTAGTTATTAAAGACCATAGCTTTGTTTATAAACTCACCTCAAGAGTTTTACCATCAGGAGCAATATCTCTATCGTGGAAGCACCACCTCTCAATTCCAAGCTTGTTTAGTAACTCAAAGTTGGCTCTCACTATTTGCAAGGGAAAAAGGGATATTAAAAGAGAAAGAAAATCGTGTTTATGAAAATATAGTATTCAACATGGAGCTATTTCTCCTTGATTCCTAACAAACTAAAACAAGAAATCAAGGCCTTTATTTTTGTCCTTACTTCTCCTTTTAGCCATAGACAAAGAATTAGTGCCATCTTCCCAAGGCCAGTTCTTTGTTGCTGCACCGAAAGGGTCAACTCCTGTTCCCCTAAAAGTGTGCCAAAATGCAACACTGAACCTCATCCAGTCCTGCAAAGAAATAGATCAAATGTCAGCCACATAACTGGCATCAAATGGTTTAAACTTCAACGAGCCAAACTGTTTTGCTAATTAGGACTAACCTTCATTTTCTTGCCAAGGATCTCTTCCTCAGCATTGTACCATTTGAATACAAGGTGATTCTTGCTTGAGGGTCCCTGAAATGAAACCATTCATTTTGAATCATGAAACATAATGCAAATTAAAGCCAAACAATCATGAAACTTAATGAAGATATCATAGAAGCCTATTATTGATAAAACCTCATCATTCTCATCCATTAAATTGTACCATAGAAGTTCACACACCTTTGGAATGCAGATTTAAATCTTTGTGTGTTTGTTTTATGGAATACATTTTCACAACATTTTTAAAAATGTATCATGACAAAAACCGTGGAACTGCCTAATATTATCAAATAATCTTGAGGTTAAGGTTACTGGCAACTTTCAGTGGCAAGTGAAGATAGAAGACAGCAACCAATGGCCAGTGGTGCACTATAACGATTTCTTCTTCTACTTTTTTTTTTTTTAAATTAAATTGAGGAAACTATATTCCTCCTCTATTGGAAATTACTGTAGGTGTCAACTACTAGCATCAAAGTCTTATCGCCATTGGTGTCTATCACTGCTACTTATGTTAAAAACAATTAGCAAACCTTAAATTATAATATTTACTCCAAAAAAAACGAACCTTATATTATAATATTGAAAGATCCAGATACCATATTCCGCAAAACAAACTAATTCCACATCCTCAATCCCAGCAGCAATACGAAAACTAAGGTTTATCCATCCAAACATTACATTTAATTCATCTTGCTCTTACAAAAATTTAGCCTTGGAGAAAACTATCTACATGCATCCAACTATTGATTAAAAGAGAGAAAAAAAAAATGCTAATTGTATGGAATCTTCTAATCTTTACCTCGTACTTAATTTTCGGGATACCGGGAAAGAATTCGCCTTCCCAATCATCACCATCCCCACATTTACCTCCTAGATCATTAGCTGGGCATGTTTGTGGAGCACATATCTGCATAACACCATATTCAACTCATAATCATCCAAATCCAGATTCATATTATTAATATATTAAAAAAAAGGACAAACTAATGCCATCAAAACATAAACTTTTAATTTTATTACCACTCCAGCAAAAGCCAGACTGCAGCACAAAGCGAAAAACAGTATCTTTCCTGTCTTCATGTTTTCTCGGTGCATGAAAATCACCTCTGCGACACATATATATAAAGGTTAAATAATCATCAAACACACTAATAAAATACCCAGAAAACATATTATAAATATAATCACTTAAACAGACTAGCTATATGCATCGCATGTCGATGGAAAAAAAAAACAAAAACTTTATGCAAATTCAAGGAAGACCCAACATCAAAAACAATTAGTGTAACATCTTCTGATGATAAAGGTTCGACTTTTACGCCAAAAAAGAAAACATCAGTACCCAGATAAAATTGTTCATACCTTAAATCAGTGATGGGCAGGACCAAAAGGAGAGTGGAAAAAGTCGAGAAACCTCCGTGATGTAAGTGGGTACTTATAGGTGAGAATTGCGATATTTGATTATAATTTTTAGGAAAATCTTTTTTCTTAGTGTGTATCGATATCCGTTTGAGCAGAGTCGGAACTTAGTTGGCTATCATATCTAATCTGTCTTATCTTTTAAAAACGAAGCAAATTTTAAATGTAGATATCCTTCTACTTAGAGACAGGGAAGGTAGCGACAACAAGAAAAATGTAATAAATAATATATGAATATTAATAAAATTTTAATATAAATATATAATTAATAATTTTTAAAATATATATTTTTTATTTTTAAGTATTTTAATATTATTAGTATTAATACTCTATTTCTTAATCTATATGATATGTTAATATTAATGAATATTTTTTAGTACTTCACTTGTTTACTAAGGTCATACTAGATATGCAAAAATTGATTGAAATAAAATGTTTATATTGGATTTCATTCTCATTTTCATATTTGAAAATATATTTTAAAGTCGATTATGAAGGTGAAATCAAGATTTCATTCCAAACTCATTAATTACATTAATTTAAAATTACTTATTTAACTTAAAATTACTTATTTAATTATGATATAAAATAATTAAAGGTATTTTTTATAATTAATACTATTTACATAGTGTCATTCTACTCTATAATTATTTCTAAACATAGAAAATGACTTATCATTTTGATTCTCATTCCACTTCCTTCCATTCTCATTTATTCAATTCAATTTCATTTTATATCGTTCCTGTATACCCAACGTAACATAAAAATACAATGATATGGAGTCAAAGAACAAAATAAATAATATTAGGATGTCAACATAATTTAGCACGATAATAATTGGTTAATCATCGATTTAGCCCAAAAAACCACCAATGTTCTAACTACATGTGACATTTCGATTATACACATTAATAAAAGAAAATGAAATTACCTTATTGGTATTTTAATGAAACAGATTACTAAAATCACAATTTTATAGTTTAGACGGTACATAAGTATTTTCATGGGTTTTTACATATAGTTTGTTTTTTCTATTTTTTTATATGTCTTATTTGAATTTTGTATATGTTTGTTTTAAATTTTCATTTGTACACATCTTTTATGAATTTTATATATCTATTATAGTAAAAGAAAATTTTTTTTAACTATCCATAACTAATAATTTAATATCAACTATTAAATATATTCACATAATAATTACAAAAAGAATTTAAATATATCTCATAAACTTTTTAACTACCCTCCATTATTTACAAATCTTTTCAACTCTATAGTTATCATTTATTTTTATGCTTACTTCTATAGTTACTATTATTTTATTCATCCATTATTTTAATTGCCTAACATTGCTTTGGAAAATTCATTAATCCATTTTTTATTTTTTGCACCCACAATATAGATCCATCATTCGCTAGCTTCTATTTTAAATTAAAATGTATTATTTAAAATTTGATATCTATGAAACTATTTAATTTGTATCTAATCTTGTATGATTTTAGAGCTAATATTTGAAGAAACTCTCACCTTTTCTTTTTTATACTATCATTGTTACAGTGATGATTATTATTGAGAAAAAAAAAAGTAAAAGGTTTAAGAGAAAAGATTGATGTATATAATTTATAATTTATCATTAGAAAAATAACTTCTAAAATAGAGATGTGTGAGATTTTTAATTTTATAAGAGATATACATATTATGATCATGAATTTGAATGAAAAAATCAATGACCTAAATAGATGTATAGATAGATAAATATAAATATATATAGGTATATATAAATATAGATGTATAATATATTTACTTATATTTTTGGTAATTTAATTTGGTGTTATACCCCTATGTAAAAGCAAGAGGTGTAACTAAGACAAGTTAAATTAATACGNATAATTTATCATTAGAAAAATAACTTCTAAAATAGAGATGTGTGAGATTTTTAATTTTATAAGAGATATACATATTATGATCATGAATTTGAATGAAAAAATCAATGACCTAAATAGATGTATAGATAGATAAATATAAATATATATAGGTATATATAAATATAGATGTATAATATATTTACTTATATTTTTGGTAATTTAATTTGGTGTTATACCCCTATGTATAAGCAAGAGGTGTAACTAAGTCAAGTTAAATTAATACAATACTGTGCTTAAATTCAAGCTCAACTCAAAAAGTCAAAAATTAAGCTCGACTCGAGTTTGATTAAATTTTAAATTTTGATCTCAAGTTCAACTCGAGATATATATATATATATATATATATATATATATATGTGGTAAACTCAAGTTCGTCTTGATTAAGCTTAAATATTTTTGGTAACTTATAATGGTGTTATACCCTTATGTATAAGCAAGAGGTGTAATTAAGTCAAGTTAAATGAATATAGTATTGTGCTCAAATTTAAGCTCTATTCAAAAACTTAAAAACTGAACTCCACTCAAGTTTAATCAAATTTTAAATTTTGAGCTTAATCTTGACTCGAAGATATGTATGATAAGCTCGAATTCATCTTGATTAAATTTAAATATTTTATAAATTTTTCTTAAATAGCCTAAGATTCACTATTAAAATATAAAAATAAATTAAAAATTATATTAAATTCAATTAGGTTCGTGAGTCTAATAAATTTAGTACTTCAAAACTCGAGCTTAACTTAATTTATTACTTAAATAACTCAAACTTGACTTGATTAACGCTAAATGAAATTCGAATAAAACTTGATTCGAATTCGAGTAATTTATAAATTAGTTTGATTCATTTATATTTCTATAAGGAAACAAGACGAAAAAGTAGGAAAAGAAGTAGTAGTAGTAAGCCCATAGGCCCAGCCCTCTTTTCAGTCCGAAGGTTGGATTATGCCAAGTGGGGCTTGGTTTTGCATTCCTATATCCAATTTGTCTATGGACACAGCCCAAAAAACAAAAATAACAACGAGTATATACGTCCACTTAATTAGCTTGTTGGAGGACCCATGTAAAACCACAAGCAATTTATAATATTTTAAGTTGGAGTTGCAAATATTTAAACATAAAAGTATATATGACTATTTGTAGTTGTGGGATAATGAGGATTTTTCAATTAATTCAATCGTCAGTGCACAACAAATTATCGTCGCAAGTGAAATCCCAGTGTGATACCAAACATGATAAATGCATTGCTTATATTCTCATAACAAAATTTTCATATTTCCACTCGGTATCATGTGTTGCTGTACGTAACAAATATTGGACGGACGAGTTACGTCTTATTTTTCATTTTTTACATAACAATATATGATCGGGACAATTATATTGATTAGGACATTAAAACTCCATCCTCCTCCTTATATCTACCTATTTCTAATTTTTCACATTCGCCATGCTTTGTCACTTAAAATCTAGATGTGGGTTTGTAAATTGCAAAAGTTATTTGCTTACATATCTATTTATTGTGCGCATTTAATGTGGCTCGATAGTTATAATTAATTGAATCCAATGCATATACTCAAACAAGAATCTTGTGTACTTTTAATGATAGAGACATGAAGTAGGACACATGCAAAAATGTGTGTTTCAATAAATGATTATTTTTAAAATACTTGTAGCCATGTTCAAACAGGTGAAAAATATAATCGAATTTTGGAACAAATTACAAATACATAATTTATATATTAACACTTTTTTACAATGAGGTAACTTGTGAGTTGTTATTTTATTTTTTTTAACGAACACATGACCCATGTTTTTTAATTTTTTTGTTAATCCCTCATAAGGACACATCACGATACCTTATTGCTTGAATCTATTATTTATACATAAATGATTTAAAAAATAAATAAACTAAATAAAATTAAAAAAATGAAATAGGAAGACTCTCCCCTTACGATGACTAGCTACACCCAACCTTAGGTTAGCTAGTAAGTGATCTTATGGCCATCACTACCTTTTCTACTTTTTTCCTTATGTAGAGACTTATTTTGATAATTGAGTTTTTAACCTAATTTAATGCTTTGGATTGGTTAGATGGGCTACTAAGAGGGCATAAGAAATTGGTGCCTAATAAGGTTGTTTTCAAGAGATATAGCTTGATAAGATCAAAATAAAGATCTCTAAACCGGTAATTCTGTTCTTAACTTTACTCAATTGACTTATGCATAAAAAGTAGGCTCAAAACAAATACTTTTAAGTTTGTTTAGACTTTATTTAGCCTTAAAAAGAGCTATTTGGACTAAAGAATGAGCTATGGGCTCATTTTACTATAAATGGGCTTATCTTTAATCATAAGTTGTTGGCCTATTTAAACCTATACCAAACCCAAGGTCTAAGCTCATGGTCCATATAAAAAAAGAGCGAATCTTGGTCATTGGATCATCCAAAGCAATTTAATGGTTATCAGCAATGTTAGATCTCAACCATTCATCAGAGTTATAGAGTTTGCCTATTCGTCCTTCTTGCCATTACATCTATACACGTGTCATCAAATCAAATGATCTTTGAGATCGATTATCATATACATAGCACATAATTTTTCATAAGCAACAACCCCTCCTATACCTTTTTCTTAGGTTTTTTAATTTAATTTATTTATTTTTAATTAAATATTGTTAGTTTTTTTAATAATATATATGTCTAGTAAAATATTGACACATGTCCCTTAAATAGGATTAATAAAAAATAAAAAAACAAAAGTCATTTGTTTGTCCTAAAAAATCATGTGTCATGCAAAAGTACTAAAACATAGGTTATATATTTGTAATTTATCCTTAGTTTTTTTATGCTCCAAGTGCAATATGGTATTGCATTTTCTCTCTCTTGATAATACTCGACAGATATATACCTTTTATATTTGTTATTTTTCCTTCTTTTTGGAAAATTCCCTGATAATACTCCAAATAATTTATTGTATAATACTAAACAATGTTAACCTAAATGCCTTTTGTAAAATCCGCAAAAAATTTAAATAGAAAGAAGATAATAATAAGATGTTAAGAGGTGGTAAAATAGTAATTATATTTTAGGGACTCGAGACAGTTTTGTAAAAATGATAGGAGAATAACTAAAGATTAAGAAAAACCTTAATTATTACTACTCTGGAAGCATAAGGCTATTTCACTGCAACTCTTTCTTCCTAAGGCATCAACTACAGCGTTGGCCATTTTAGGATGACAATTTATGTTTAAATCACAATCCTTGATCACCTATAACCAACTTCTTTACCTTATGTTTAATATATTTGAATTGAAGATATATTTTAGGCTTTTATGAGCCAAATAAACTTCATAGTTTATATCGTTGACAATAAAGATGGTGTCATAGATTTTTAGTGCAAACAATAATGCAGCCAATTTCAAGTCATGAGTTAGATAGTTTTTTCTAATATAGCTTTAGTTGTCTTGAAGTAGGAGAGAGTTAGTATGGGGTTGGTAAGGTATGAGGGCTTTCTTGCATCTTACCCTATAAGCACAAGTTTTTAAGTTTTTGTACTTGAAACTTATCTTGTGTTACCTTAGAATCACTCTATACCTTACAGAATCTATAAGGTATAGGTATAGGGTATCTTGTGAAATCTATAACTTTTCTTTGTATCTTCCTTCAAAACTTTATATTGGATATACAATCAATATTAAAATTATAATTATACAATTGGTATAGCCGCCAATAATAATTTGTATAAGTTGTAATTTATCTTGAGTTGAGACAATATAAAACTTTAGTCGGTAAAATACAGTATTTTCTTGCAACTAGAAATGTTGAAACCCTTAGTTAGATTATACTTAAATTTCTTTCATTCTTTCTTTTTAAATCAAAATAAATTTTTTATCAAATTACAAAATTATTATATATAGAACACAAAAACCATGTATGAGCAATTCTAATATAATATATTGAATAGTAAGTTAAGATTAAGATATTTTTAAGACTTCACTTAACTAGAATTAATAAAAGAAGAATCGGGAATGCAAAAGAAAAATAAGATAATAAAAGAAGGGGGGTTTTTACAAAGAAGAACGAGAAGAGAGACATACTAGATAGAAGACACAATTTACATGTAGTCTTAAAGTTTTATTATGAATTGAACTTTTATTGTTATTTTCTTTGAGACTAAAATAGGAAAAAAAAAGCAATAGTATTAATCTTTTACTTGTTTATATTATTTAATTATTATAACAATATAGATATAAGGTATCATAAAACTTGTACCACGTATACATTAAAGTAAGGTACATGTTCTAAGGTAAGATAAGGTACCTTAACCTCATATTCGTATCCTATCATGTGAAAGCAGATTATGAGAAACTATTATCCGAAATCTACCCTATGATGCTCATTACTTTCTCGGTACCTAATAGAATAGGATCTAGGTAAGTGTCTTGTACAAAGTTATCCTCTCACCCCTATTTTGAAGTATATGCCATAACTTAACTTAACTGTGTCCTAACCTATTTTGGGAGATATAACTATGGTCATTAAAGTCCAATCAATTTAGCATTTCATTTGCCATTAGTTCATTTTAACATTAATAATTTATTTTAACTACTTGAAAATTCAATTCTTTATATGAATTTGACTTTGGACTTAATCCTCTCGTGTAATTTTCCATAATTGAATTTGTCCTTGCAATTTTTTTTTTGTTGATTTGACATATACTTGACAAACATACTAGATGTTCATTAATCAATACCAATACATCATGATTTTTAATTATTTTTATACCAGTTATGCTCTTATTGTGTTATTATTTATTACTTGAATTGCTTCAAAATTATACTTATTTGCTCTTTATACATGATTAGAATACGTGATCATTAGAGTTTCACAACTAAAGGAGGAGAACAAGCAATGTTGTAAAAAGTGGCTAATTTAGTTTTTTTTTTTTTTTTGTTTGGTTTTTATTTATAGTTAACAAAGTATAAGTATATTTATATATCTATAATTCTATAATAATTTATTCTTATTCATGTTGAATACATTTTTGGATACATTTTTTCTCTTTATTTATCATAGATTTTATATCTATAGTATTACTATCTTGTGAACTTTTCAAAGCCATCATTTCATCATTCTTTCAAAAAAAATTACACCAATTATTTATGAGAACTTTTAAAATTATATGTAAAACCATAATCTATATCCCTATGATACAAAATTAAACCACCTAATAAGTTTTAAAATTATATAAATATCTTGGAATAAGTTTCATAATTATATAGATTTATTGGAAACTTTTTATAAAGTAAAGGTTGATATAATATATATATATATATATATATATAATATATTTAAGTCAATAAGAATTTTTAACTATCGCTTAACTACTATTTGACTTCACTTTTTTACTATATATATATATTTTAAATTTAATCTACTACAGTTGTAATCTCCCCACTTTGAAAAATCTGTTCCAAAAACTATCTACTTTCTTAAATATACTATGATAATTAGTTTTCCTCTCGTGCCATATGATTTCTCTTATCTCTCCGTTTTTCTCTACCCTTCTACAGTTAGACATTCTAATCTTTCAATTTCTAGATTTACATGGTTACATTTCTCTTTTCATATTTCCATTTATGAATAGAAATTGAAAGCACATGTTCACTCGGTATTGTGAAGTGTCAAGTTTTGATTTTTTTTTTTTAAATATATATGTTGTTATCCTTGATTGGTATATTCATTTCCCATTTTTTTTTTTACTTTCTCTTTTAAACTTCTCTCTCTCTCTCTCTTTTGAAATGGATGGTTCTATTATGGTATTGATGCAGATGGTTCAAGTCAATGTTTTAGCTTCTATTAAGAGTTGAAGATTCACCTCTTTTCACGTCTAGGTTTTTATTGTTTTGTAAGTAATATACCTTTGTTCTTGATTAAGTGTATTTATTTGCTACATTTGTTGATGTTGATGAGAATAAAAACACATTTTCTCTTTCTTTTACAAATTGCCAAACATAAGCTAAGTGTAATTATTTCCAAGAAGAAAAGGATAAAAATGGGTTTTACTACAGACTAAAGCAAATACAGTTCAGTTACAATCAATCTTGATTGCCTCTTTAGGAGAAACCATCAAATTCTTTCTCATGTTTCCACATGAACAATAAATGATGTATTTATTTACATGTAAGTGTAACCTTTTTCTCTACAATTATATGAAATGACGAATTTTATGAACAATGTGTGCATGCTTTTTTCTTTTCTTAACAATTTAATTTTAAACATTATGTTTTTAGAATTTAAGTAGTTGACATTTAATGGACTTAAGTTATGGCTAACTGCATTACTCCTTCCTATTACTACTTTATAGTGAGAGCATTTTACAAATATTCAGGTTGTTTTTCTTTTTCTATAAGAAGACCACATCCATTTAATTATATTTTTATGTTAATGTTAGATTGAATATCGAAGACCTTTTGAGGGTTGATTTACTATAGAAGTGGAGCTTAGACCATTTGATGAAGTTGTTGCAAGAAGAAGTGTGAATTTCAATCAAAAGTTTATTATGCAATTCGATGTATCCGAAAATGTTGACTCTTTATATATCCACATTACAAGGTCATGCTTAAGTTTCTATAGATAATTTGATTGATTGCCTTTTAAGTTTTCATCAGTTTGATTGACTAGGTATGGATGTATGAAGTTGCTTTAACTTATGCTATAAAAAATTTGATGCTTCCAATTTAAATTTAGTTTTACTTAGTTATCACAGAGTTAGGATCTCTTATTAGCTAATTGAGGGTGTTTCATAAAAGTTTTTTGGTATGATTCCATTGGTATTAAGTTATTCTCTTTTCCTTTTATTTTTTCCTTATGAAAATTCATTACTCTTTTCCAGTTAATAAGTTCATATAATCAAGTGTTTTCAATTGGAAACGAAGAAAATAATAACACTTAGCTTTATAATGGTATAACTATTTTCGCTAATTACTACATATTTTTTCTATATTATGTTTTATGTATTCAACACTATTTTAACTCTACACAACTCGAAAAACTAAAAGGGAGTTTTTGCAATATGTCATGGTAAATCAATTGCCTCCTCAAGAACTTACATTCTGAATTTCAATCAATGTGTGATTTTTTCCTTTAACCAAGTATATAGTCAAAAACTATCAATAACAACTCATCTACCCATCTACCATAAATAATGTTCATGAAAGATATGGAAAAGGTTGAAATCTTGACGAAGAAGATAGTTTTGGTTTTCATAAGCGTAAGAGTTTGGAATGTGAACATATTCCCTTTGAAGGTTAAATAACTTATATCAATTATTAAAATGTTTAGGTTATGTCTATTTATTTTGTACACGTTTTATTTTTTTCATTTGTACAAATTATGTCTATTCATCTTAAAAGAGTTTTAATGGGTGTCCATATACGGTCATTTGCTTTTAATGGAAATCTTTTTAATTGGTTGTTTATTCGTTTTCACATTTAATAGTCATATAATTTTATTGATGGTGTGCATTGCAATTGCATTTCACTATGTATATTGCAAATTGCAATATAAAAAGCTCTTAATGGAATAGTGATAAACTTTTGCCATTAATGGGATTTCTACCATTTATTAGGTCTATATTATCATTTTTATCCAACAAATAAAAAACAAAAACAGTTTACATTTATTTGGAAAAGACATTAGCCTAGGACACAAAAGATATGTAAAGGTATTCATATAAGATGCTTTCTTTCATTTTCTTCTTTTTTCCTACCTTCATTTTGATGAATACTCTGAATTGATGAGAAATTAACCCATCATTCTCAATCATATTCATATGATAAAATTATTTTCTTTGCAATATTGATTAATTTTTAGAATCTCAAACTCTATGTCATTGAAGTGAAATATTTTTAGTAAAGCGATTGCTAAATAACTTATACCTCATGATCTCATCATTTTATGATTTTTCTTCCTTTTTGTTTGATGTGTTGTTGATGATTTCTTCACTTTTACCGTTAGTATTTTTGTTGAATATGTTAACATTTTGCATATTTATCTTTTTTTTTTTTTGGGTACCTGCAACATCACTATGGTGTACCATGGATTTATGACATTATCTAAGGATTATGTTTGTTCTCGATAATATTAATGTTAAATACACCACTTTTAATATTTTTTTTTAAAATAACAAACTACAATAATACTCTTATTGATTATTTTTCTTATTCAAATAATAATTTATAAAAGGTAATCTTGAAAACTCTACTCATATGGTAACTACACTTTAATCTTATATTTAGGAATCATCACTGGGAAAACACTTTAACATACTATTATTTATTAATATCATTTCCTAATAATATCCAACTGATAAAGAAATAATTGTCTCTTTCCATAATTTTTCTAATTGTTTTGTCTCCATCCTATTATTTCATTTTTCTACATAGAAGTATGTGTTTTTATAAGAATCATTATACGCCACATACTAATTTACCTCATCAATTTGTTTTGCATTACTTTTACGGGCATATGGAAGGATCTACAATGGAGTAACTCAACTATGATTAGCATTATTGCCTTGCAATATAATAATAATCATAAATATTTACATGATTTGTTGTTATTGATAATTTTCAATTGTTTTTACATTTTCTTTATATTTTTTGATTCATTTCTCCTACATGTAATTAACTAAGTAAATGTTTTGCAATTAATCTTTGATAAATTTCATGTTGATAGATTTGCACATGCATTATAGATGCATCACCTGCTTGTATTTATATATATATATATTTATTATATCTATAAAAACTAAAATGTTCCATCAATCAAGCTTCTACAAATATGCTGATAAATAAGAATTATATAAAATATCTCGATATCATAGTCATACCAAGTCTTACTTCTTCTTTTTTTTAATGGTTCTAAATCTTATCTTGTTTGGTAAAATTAGGGGAAGAGGTTAAAAAAGGACTAATTAATTAATGCATACGTCTCTAATTTCTTGAGTTTCACTGTAGTCTTGTAGATAAAAGATCTTTCACAAATTGACCTTGAACTTTAAAGCAGCCCAAACAAAGCTGCCGGCCCATATATGCATTTTCATTGTTTTGTTATTAATGACATAAGATGATATTTGTTATATAGATAGGCCCAAAAATAGACAATGATCTCCAGATGCAGAGACAACATATCAACCTAGATTTCATCAAAAACAATTCAACATTGACCCTGAAGATCTATCATGGTCGGCCTCGCCTGCGGCAGGGCGGGGTATTTTTTTCTTGTTCTTTTTTTTCTTTCAAAGTCATTAGGCGAGATATGTTTTATTGATGAAGGGAATACAAATCCAAACTTGTTCCATCCATATGGGTGGAAAAAAAAAAAAAGACATTCATACTAATACATTATCTTTAATAATATGAACATACATGCAAGCGATAGTGAATAATTTTTTAAAAATCTATCATTCATATTTTCATATATTAAAGTTTAATTGGTTTTTATTTATCATTAATCTATTCACGGGATGCATTAGTACTATCAAAGTTTTTATCCCATAGGTATAACATGTTTTTAAAATTAATGAGCCATATCTAGGAACTTTTGTCGATGATCTCCATTAACAATTAGGGCATGATCAAGTATAGATTTAATTGTGACCATTACCCTACCCGACATGTTAAATAGGATATATTAACGTACAAATTTGTATGCTTGAGTTTCATGTGATTCAGGGAACTTTAAATCGTAACAACAGCTTGATGTCCGAGTCGGACAACCAGTAGTAGAAGTCTCCTGTTTGATCCGGCTTTCCTTTTACGATGGTGCTTGATTGCTTGAATCAGAGATCTTGATAGTATTGTGTTACTTGATGTTAATTTGTTATAGACTTATTATATTGAGTGCTTCTTCTATTGTTGAATGCCCTAGTTCTGGCACTTGTTCTACGTTTTATATTATCCATGATTGTTTGTAAAGATTTTTAAGTTATTATCGCAAGTTGGATGCCCAGCGAATAGCTCATAATTCAAATGTGATGTGAGCAACCAATAGTCTCTTATTCCATACAAGAGAGGAGCAAGGATTATTCGTTTAAGATGGGTATGGAAAGAGAGTGGCCAATCAACATTTGTCTTGCTGCGTTGACCTTTGCATCTCCGGAGTCAATATACATAGAGGGAAAAATGAAAAAAAGAGAAAAAAAAAAAAAAAAGGAAGAATAAGAGGTGAAATCAAGTAAAAATATCAGGCCTAATACTTAAAAAATCCATTTGGTAATATATTATTGAGTTCGAGCTTTTAGGCCAGTTAGTATTTAAATCGAATAAAATCAATCCTAAGTTTAATATTAATTCAATATCTTTGAGTCAAAGTTGGAAATCCAACCGACTTCTATCATTGCAAGATCAAACCAACAGAATTGGACTCCTAATCGCAAAGAACTAACCAAAGAAAGAAGATATGGTCACTACAAGAGAGACTCGTTCGACTGGTGCTTTAATCACCGTCCAAATGGATCAAGCTCCAGGGTTCACTATTCCGATAGCCTTCTCCGCCCCATCGGACCAGTCGTGCTTTGAAAACTGTTTTAATGGTACAATTTCTCTCGTTTGGACCCTCTAATCCTAAGTTTTTAATCAATTCATTTAGGTTGGGGAGAACCCATATTATTATTATTATTATTATTATCACTGTGATCTTTAACATCTTGAATCCCTCCCATTTGTGTAAATTATTAAATATCGATTAAGATTTAAAATAAGTTTGTTTTTTGCATTAGTGAGTTATTCTAGTGTCACTTGCATCCATATTCCTCTATCTTCCGGTAAACATTAAATTACCAAAGATACAAGAATTTTAGATTATTCTTCTTCCTAGGTTCCATCTACTTGTGAGACCATGACTCGAGCTTGTCTTCTCGCCTTACTCGTATTATGAGTTTTACTCGTATTATACATAAGTTTTCCTCTCTGAGATGCCATTTAGCTAGCTCTGGAAAATACGGTGTGATTTTAAGCAAAAGTCCATTATAGATTCAATAGATACTGGGCATTCGATAACATATCCAATTCAGGTGAATATAAATATCTAAACTAGTGGAGCCCGATTTCCCTATACATATTTTCGCCTAGAATACTATAGTAGTCAGGTGATTTAAAAAATCCACTTCTTTGGATTGAGTCAGATTTTCACCAAAATCCAAAAAGGAAAGCCATGTAAACAAATACCAGTGAGAGTTGTTGAATGTTTGACTTGTCGCAAGCGGGTCATCATCTTCTTCCTACTTGAGTAAATAACCATCGATGAATGAAAACAACAATTTGGCAGATTACATGACAAAAGCCAATTTTTTTTCCAATTTTTAAAATATTTGTGGTCCACTTTTTGAGAGAGGCCTAAGGTGGATTTTGACCACTCATATAAGATATATCATCAATCAATAACTCCTCTTGTTGGCGGAAGTCATGTCTTCGAGTTAAAGGAACTAAGATAGTTTCCTCGTCTTTGCAACCTGAACTTGGCTACTGTCCACAACTCTTCTATCAGTTGTCTTCCATCACATATGAGTTTGATTTATTAGTTGAACCAAAAAGCAAAATTAGGCTATATTACCCAAAAAAGAAAAAAAAAATCAAAAGCAAATCAAAATCACTTAAACATGCATCCGAAAGAAAAACTCAGGCAGCGAACACAGTTTTACATGGCTTGAATACCTTTTTTTGGTTATTGTAAATTGTCTTTTTATAATCAATGACAGTGCGTTCTTAGAAGATCAATTTTGGTCGACTATTCAAATAAAGTTGAAGCAAAAATTTGATTCGAAAACGATATGTTTGATTTGGTTGAATCGTTTAAATGAAATTAAACTCAGCGTTTAGCAGTGTGATTCCATATAACTTCATTTAAACAAGCAATGCGATAATTTTGGCCAACTCCGCTTAACAATCCTATTTAAAATCTTTTTTTTTTTCTTTAGTAGGAAATGTTAGAATAATTCTGGTGTTCAAGTAAGAGGTATAATAGTACTTTCATATTTTAAATATTTAAAATTTACCTAAACCCTCTTTAGTCGAGACATAGAAGGTATACTGTTGATTAATGGTCCTTTTATCTATTAATACGAGCAAAATATATAAGTGAAAACCCAAACTTGGTCAAAAATCAAATAAGGCTGCACATCTCACTTACTGCCCTCTGCCCCTGTAACATCACCCCTATAAACCAGTCTTTATCCAAAAACTAGATGAAACTGGATACTAGTCATTAAATGGACGCAGAATGTGGGATGTTGCTTGACACGAATTTATATAAATATATATATGCATATATTGTACACAGACACTATTGAAATCACATTGCCCTACTATATTTACAATTGCCAGTAGATGGGGTACATAAAAATTGAATCTATGTTAAACGGCATTGAGCTTATGCACAAGCTCTGCTCGACTAAATTTTTGAAAATATCCATATCTAATAATTGAGTTTATAATGAATCTTGAACTCCATTTAAATTTAATAAAACTTGGTATATAGGAGAGCTCCAGTGAAACTTAGAGCTCGATTAGATAAATTACCTGAGTAGCTTATGTTTGAGTTAAGCTCAATAATGGTCAAGGTTACTCAACTCACAAATCAATCTAAAATCGTTAACGAATTTATAGAATTAGAATGTAAAAAAGTAAGTTTATACCATAAATCACTAACTTTCAAAAACTATAAATATGTTTATAAAAGTTGGAAAGAACTTGAAATATACAATGAAAATAAAGGATTTTAACTTAAATTTTGGTTACAATATAAGTTATAACATAAATGATTAAGTATAAATCATTATACTAAAAAACTAAAATATAAATATCAATGTAGTTATAAATTATATTACAATATAAATCATATATTAAAATACAAAATAAAAAAAAATTATTAATTATTACCTACCTTGTCATGGTCAAAACTCCCACCATCAGCTCTCCTATCACCATTATCATTATCATCGTTATTACCAATGCCATTATTTATACTATTATCAACAATGGTTAGATCTTTTAATCCCAATAATTTTAAAGTAACAATTCATACTTTATCTTGCATGGCAACAATTTTATGAATCTCCGAATCATCTCAAGCCTTACTCTCATGACTCTTTGTATCTATATATGCACAAACCTCCTCCACAATATTGTTTTCATCTTATTCCCTTACCCTTTGTACTTGAAAGGATATCTAACAAATCTTTATATGATGACTCAAATATATCATCTTCCTCAACCATCCATTCATCCTAAGATGAGAGATATTCAATAAGGAAACTAATAGATTAATTAATTTGAGTTAAAGATGCAAATGTGTAGTATCATTTAACTGATGACCATAAATGAATTGAAATCGAGCAAATGTAGCTCAAGCTTGAGTAACTTACAAATCAACATTATCATTTACAACTCTAGAAACTAAACAATTTAAGTTGGGGTTCAAATCAAAGTCAATATTGAATATAGTAGAAGTATTTATTTTATTTAAAAAAAGATCAACAATATGATAAGTAATAACATAAAAATAAAGGCAAAAGTAAAACAAAAATCTTTTATGTTAATACTAAATGTCAGTCAAATCTTTTAGGCTTTATTTAAGTTATTTAAGTCTATTAAGTTTTTGATAAAATTCAATCAAGTTCTTTATATTTTAGCGGATTTTTCTTTTCAAAGAAAAAAGGATAATTAAGGTCTCTTTGTTTGTGTTGCTACAAGACCTAAGTACTGTTTTCAGTATTTCTAAATGATGTATAGATGACTTATATGATATATATGATAATATAAGTATAGGGGATTTAAATGGTTTGCTTAAAATTGTAATTTACTTTCATTATATTTATAAAGAAATTAAATAAATCATTTAAAATATAAATGATATAATAAATATTTTTCCATAAATATGGAGGATTTCTAATGCACTTATCCTAGACTTGGGAAAGGGTTGGGTTTGATCCGTAAATCTGGTCGAAACCGGCTCAATGGTTCACTAAACTAGCCCAAACCTGTGAGCTACGAGATTGAACCATAACTTGACTTATCGGGCTTAGCAAATTAGCATAGTTCAATGTGTTGGACCTACAAAATGGGCAGGTCTAAGCCTAGGTTAAAGGAATTGATGGTTCGACCTACTAATTTCAGCTCGAAAATTAAAAAGAAATGCAAAGGAAAGTTTTTTATAAATTAAATGTAACTATTCGCTCTAATTAAAATATAAAATAAAATTGAATATATATTATTACTTATATTTAATAGTTGATATAGAGATTGAATAATATATATGAGTTTATAAAAGAAAAATAATCATTAAAATTCGTATATTTTAATATTGGTAAAACTAGATAGTTATGGTGTAAAATAATTATTTTAATCACCAAATGAGTTTTTCAATAAAAAAAAATACAAAAAGAGTTTGGGGCATAAAATATTACAAGTTTCATATAATCTTACTTTATTTTTTAGAAAGCAACTATTTTTATAAATAATATATTTTAATGATTTATAAAAATACAAGTACATTTATAATTTAATATCATTAAAAGCCATAAGGAATATATTTATATTATATATGAAATAGCAAGTATATTATAAATATTAAATAAATATTATTCTCTTTACAATATTAATTCAAATCTCACATAGATTATATTGTTTTCTAAAGTTTTCTCAGAAGTAATAAAAAAGCATAATGAGCATTGTCTATCACAAATCTAGTTTCACATTAATTATATTAATAAGCTTTCCTTGAGATGTTACTTATAAAAAGAGGTTTTTTCACTCAATTCACTAATTGTAGGTATAAAGTAATAATTATATATTATTAAAATAACAAATTATTAATAATGTACCTAATAATTAATAGGGTACAAATAATTAATCTTAGTACCTAACAATTAATAGGGTGAAATAGTTAAAATTTTAAATTCTTATGATTTATTAGTGATTTTTTAAAATTAAAAATAAAGATAAAAGAATATATTTTTTCCTAATTAAAAATACAAATTAAAAAAAAATTATCAGTTTTCGACTTGAAAACTGATTTGTCGAACTACTGAGTCAAGTGAACTAGCCTAAGCCAAGTCGACTCCTATTAAAGGGGAGCCAAGCCCTTAGCCCCACGAGTTCAAGCCGGGTTTGACTTGGCCCTGGTCTAACTTTTCCACAATAATAAATAAAGCCTAAGCACAGTAGTTTCAAGCATATTCTAGTAATTGTTAGTCTATTTTAGGAAATTTAAAAATATATGAAAGATTTTGAATTGAATATCTTTGTGTGAAAAAAAGCAAAAGAAAAGATTATAATACACCAAAAAAACTTTTGGTCAAAATTAAAAATATACCAAAAAAATTAATAAACAAGGCAATGAATTGTCATCTAGCTTGAATATTGTGTAAAAAGCTTGACAATAAAAAGATTTTTATCAATTATTTGACAAGCTACCGATAGAAAAATGTAACTATTTTTCATTGTTGTCATATGAATAGGTCTACTCGATCATCTACGGAACCTTTTTTTTTTTTTTTTGGTGGGGGAAGAATTCATCAAGTAATACCTCATTCCATAGCCAACCCTATAGGATGACGGGGAGGCAGCAGTCCCAACAAGAAAAGGTTATAGTCACGTAAATCGCATTTGGTTAGTCCATAAGCAATACGTCGTGCTCCATTACGTATGAAAAACAGACTGCTATTGGTGGTCGAAAAGTATATAGATTTCATAGTGCTATAGCTAATATTAGTACAAATGGCTAAAGATCGCTACGACTTGCATGTGCATGTTTATTTAGTCCTAAAATATCAAGTTTCAAGCATGGCTCAATTAGGTTTATTCATTGAAAAAAAAAAAAATTATATTCCTTTTCAATCTTGCATTGTTTGAACTTAATCTATCCGGAGAGGGGTTGGTGAGTTCCGTATCAAGAGGCGAAAGGGCAAAGAGCCAAAACGAAAAACAATAAAGGATAGCTCCCAAAGGTATTGAAGTATTTTATTGCATGGAACTCTTCAAAGAGACATCCACATCGACATGCCCAAACTTATCAATATACTAAGTAGAAAACTTAGTTTGACTGGGTCCACGCATGCTATTTGCTGGACAATATTTATAAAATATTACGTAAGTAACCTAACGTATTGAATTGGTAATTTATTTGCAATTCTTATAGATCTTCTCTTCTGAATATAGTTAATAAGAAATACAATATTATTTTTGACGTAAATTACGTGAAAGAAAATTCATTGGACACTATACGTCAGTAAATATACTAATAAAAAATAAATAATTTTTAAAATAACTACCATTGCAGTATATATTAAAGTTTTTTTAATATATCCAATCAAACCTTAGATCCGCACGTCCAAAAGAATTAGTAGACTTGACAAACAAACAAATAAAAAGAATCACATCATCCATTGTGTGTCCGATATGTGGTGGGATCATCATCATAATTATTAATATTCATCAAAATATTGATATTTTTACCCACCATAAATAAAATTAGCAATCCAGGACATGTTTTTGAGAGTATAGACGAATTTGGGTGTATGTTTCATCATTATCTTAAACATTTTAGATACTTTGTATATCACTTTTCTTTCAAGATTTATTCTGCTTGATCTCTATCGAGAATTATATATATATATTCCGTATGATTCGTCAGGATATACATGATTTTATGTATGGAGAAATTTTGTATATAAATGGCATAACATCATTTTTCCTCTCTAAAAATACCAGTCTTCAGAAAATGATACACCTGTACTCATGCTAGATTTATTTTCATACCATAAACATGCATAAGCTCTTATGTGTTATATACCAGAGACTACGCTCAAGTACAGTATTCAATGTTGAGCAATTTTAATAACTACTTTCTCAATTCTTAATTCTATTTAAATGTTTTCTAACGTTTTTATTCAAGTTGGAATCTTGATTGAAGGGCGGTTCAATTTTTCCTCTAAACTATACCATATATAGGTTATGGTTTGATTTCTTTATCACTTTGAACGGTTTCATATGAGAATTTTAAATTCATAAAACTTCTGTTTAGTTTGATTTGATTATTAGATTTGATCATAATTTATCATATAAGAAAATATTCAAGCATGACTTGTAATATTTTATCCTAAATAGTAATATCTTGAACGTTATTTGTAATTTATACATGGCTAAGCATATTTTAAAAATCTTGATAACTAATTTAATTTCTAAAGGTAGCATATTGTGTAATTTTGACTAGATCAGTGGACATAATCAAATAACCTATGTTCATAACATTTCAATTAGTACAAAAAAAAAAAAAAAGTTTTGTTTAGGTCCCGTTGGATTGCCTTTTATTTTGTTTATATCTTATCCATTGAAATATGGTGTTTAAAAAATTATCTTATTTGTATTTTATTTGTTTATTTTTTTTATAATTATGATGAAAATGATAATTTAATTGTTAGGATTGAAAAATGAAATTTCATGTACATTTAAGAGAAAAGAATTGAAAAAAATATATTTTATGCATTGGAAATTATTATTTTAATTGGCATTTTTGTAAATATAAATAAAGTAAAGAGTAGATAATTCAACTTTATTAAGATTTCTTGAGTAATTAATTTTAGAAGAGAAATATGTATAGAATCATCTTTCTATCTTTTTACTGTGCTATTCTCATTAAACAGACGATTTAAGAAGGCACAAAAAATACACCAATAAGATGGAAAACAAAATCATATTTTACTATTAAGATTTAAAAACTCTTTTAATACACCAACAATATTGAAAAAAAGATGAATTAAATGGAGTTTTAAACTCTATGTTGTAATAAAAGAGTTTTTAAATCTTAATAGTAAAATATTATTTTGTTTTCTAAAACAACCTTGGTTCAGTTTTTTAGTTAAACAAACAACAAATTTTCAATTTAGTTTGATTTGGGAATTTTCCAAAAATAATTAGAAAAAAAATTATATTTTAATTTCTATTTGATTTACTCTATGGTTTAGTTGGTTTTGATTGGCTCTTTCCTATACCTATTTGAAACAAACACTTATAACCTTTGCACATCGAAAATGAATTCGGACTATTAGATATGTATAATTTGTTATGATTGTTACTAGACCTATGCAAGGCTCGATTTTGAATTGTAAATTGGCTTGGAATCGACCCATTGGGCCATTGAATTAGCTCGGGCTTGTCTTAGGTAGGCTTGAATCGATTGTTGAACCTCAGGCTTTAAGAGTCTAGACGATTCAACCATGGCAACCTAACGGGTTGGTAGGTCACTAAATTGCTCTTAAATCGATGGTTTGATCCAACGGCTCAAGGTCAAGCTAATCTCGAAAATTAAAAAATATATATAAAAAAATAATATACTATATATATAATCTAAATATAATATATTGTAACGGCCCACTTTTTAGGTGTTTACTTAAAATTTTTTTTCAAACTCTTGATACTTGAAGATAATTCGTTATTGTTATCCTTGAATTAAGGATAAGATAGAACTTATGTTTAACTTGATCTTTTGTTCTATTAACAATTACTTCCGAAAAATTTCTTATTCAATACAATAAACAGCAGTGTAAACTTTCACATTAGCGAACCATACTTAGAGTATCATAATTACATACTTCTTATACAACATAGTAACTTTTTTACAAATACATGTTTTTAAACTACTATGATTATACTAAACCTTTAGTGAAGTAGCTCCTACTATTTTTCTAAAAAGCTATCTTCTTGTACTCAAGCCATATCTTGTAATCAACAACTTTTCTCAAGAGCCCATTTTTAGCTAGAGATTTGAAGTCTCCTTATCACTTTGATTCTTCTATCTATTCATTCTATAACCTAAGGATAAGAGAAACTTATCCCCTTGGCTACTACGAGCTGAGTGAGAGTGAATAGACACACAATAATAATCATAACAAAACAGACACATTATTCAAGTAGTTAGTTTAATTGCATAATCTTATAGTTTCTCAACCAAGTAATGCAAATGCGACAAATATGTACCATGCTTATCATGTGACATACATCGATACCAATATCCTAACCTAATCTAGTAACTCATCCAATTCAGTCGACTCAAATCGGGCATCTAGATAATATATCTGGGAACCAAGCAAACATTTCAGCTTAATAATAACCATATAAAGTGGTTAGAAAATCTAGCATATAACTGGCTCTGTAAATATAATGCAATCTCTATATGCTTAAAAACCTAGCTTTTACAAATTAAGTAGTTCACTTGATAAACCTAGCTTTTCATAAGGAAATCGACCTAATAATATCTCAGTTTTTAGAAAACTTGACCTACAGGTCTTTGTCATGCCATGCTATAAATACATTAAATCGCACACCAAGCAAAAACCCAGCAAATCCAAGCAGACTTATTCATCACTTGTTACCTAACCTTTACTTCGTAGTTTTATCAATTCTAAAATCTCAGTATCAGTTTACTTAAGTGAACATCTTAGGAGATGGAGTTAATCCTTAGATTCTTTTCTAAGATAACATAAATCCTAGCAAATGTCACATATGCATTTATTAGTACAATTATAATAACCAAGTTCAATATCATGTCATTATTTAATCAACAACAATGATAATAGGTAGCTCCAAATGGTTCATTGAGCAACATATCAACCTGAAATCAAGTTCAACCAAGCCAAAACATTATGGATCATATAAAGTTAGAGGTAAACATAAGTCTACTCAAGCACATATAAATAATTACTTACTTAGCTAGTGATATATTCCCAATCTTACTCATTAACATAAGCTTCCTTTTCTATAAATTCACTTAGTATGAGTAAATATATTTAAGTTCAATTACAAGTCATATATATATATATATATATATATACATATAATAGTTAAATACTTGCTTATTGGTAATTAATTCGTTATAAACAGGTTTTGATTCAGTCTCTAAGTTTGATTCTAAGTTAACTTCTAAAATAACTTCTCATTATACTATCCTCTTTTACAAATCATAATTTCTCAACCAATCAATGATTTTTATAAGTTACCTAAAACTACCAAATCCTCTAAGTTAGGTTCTAAGCAATTTTATAGAAATTTTCTCTAGTAGAAAATCCTTTGAGTTACCATCAAAGCTATACTGGGGTCATTCATAATATCAGTTTTATCCTTTAACATAGCTTTTGAATTTCCTTAATCTAAGGCCCTTACGAAATTGTCCTCTAAGCTATTATTTGACTCTGTTATCTCTAAGATTTTTAATAAAATCATCCTCTAACCAACCTTTTGCTTCCCCTATTTTTACAATTTATTCATCGTTTTTGCTTTTAACCTACCCTTTGAGTATCAATCTAGTGAAAATTTCATAACCAAAATTCTTTAAATCATCCCTTACCTTTAATCAATGTCCTATAAGTAGCTAATTTATGAACTTCCTTCCAAGTTACAATCATGCAATCAAATTTAAGCATTAAATAACACTCCAAACCAATCATCCTTAGTTTTATTACTTCTTAACTCTTCATTCATTACATCACAATTCATCACTTGTTTCAAGTTCACAAAATTCGTCAAATACTAACTTCATTAATTAAGACCAACTTACTATTTTTCATAACTTCTTGCTTTATTGATCAACCTAACCACTCCAAAATAGTAATCATACTTCAATATTGAATCAAACTCAATATCTAAGAAAGGTTATTAAGAAAATATGTTATTTTTCTACTAAAAACACAATTTAATACCTAATTTAGGACTTACAAATTACATAAAAATTTAGAAAATAGTTTTGCAAGAAATCTTTTTATAGCAATTCAATATTAATATAGGATAGTTTACGAAAAAAGTTCAAAGGCAAAACTATGTCATTAGGTCTATTTATTTTAAAATTGAAAATTATCCGATTTCTTAAAGACGTATATGATAACTACCAAATGTATACAAAATGATATTTTTCGTAGATTTTATACACGAAAATATGTAGGAAATATTTTTTTCAAAATTTTTTAGTTTAATTTGCTATTTTTAACAATTTAAGAAAAATCGGGTGAAATTGGGACCTATAAGCATCAACATCTCCGGTCACCTTTGGCACTAGAGGGTTTGTCGGCAACTCCAAGTGCTACCTCCTTCATTAAGTGGTGGTGGTGGTCAATTCCCAAAAACTCCTTAAGTCATTGAACACCCTAAAGCCTATATTATGCTCATTTTTTTTTTTCTAATTTTATTCTTCAGTCACCAAACCCTATACTAAATTTTCCTAAATCTTCCATTACATATATGAAATATTGGAGACGGTTTCTAGATTTTACAAAGCTCAAAGAGTGTAAAATGGATTTTTGTTTTCTCTCTCATCTTCAAAATCACCTTATGTACCACTATCATTTGCATGCTAAACTTAATCTATCTACGAGCACCTAGCTTAAGAACCTCCACATACCTTAATTAAGAACCATTTGCCCTACTAATTTTTAGGAATTTTTTATTTCTTTCCTTATTTATTCTAGCTTAAATTGCAATTAATCGAGTATTTTAGAAAGTTATGGGTATATATGTATGCATAATAATTACACTCAAGGTATATATGTTCTCCCTATTATTTTGTGTCATATAATATTTTTATTACATATATAATTTATCACTAAGGTTTTGTAATCATTACGAACTCTAATTTTGAGTTTCCTATAATTACTAATTGTACCTGGTAAAAATATATTTATTGTGATTAAATATTATAAGTACTTTATTTTGAGAAACTAATATTACTAAGGCCATTTGTCTAACATTTATGAACTTATATTAAAATTTGGCTTAATTTGAACAAAATTATTTGAAGACCCTAAATTGTTTCGAATGCCCTAGTTTGTATTGACATTGAGTAGTTTAGGTATGGTTATTTGACTTAACATATTTCGTAAACTTCTCTTAACGATTTTTCTTTATTACTTGTCTTTGCTATATTTACTATGTCAAATGGTCCGTTGTTCTAAGTCTCAAGTAGTCGGTTGAAGATTGGGTCTTACGTTTTACCATCCTTACAAAAAGTTTCATCCTTGAAACTTCCACAATCTAGGACTTTTGAGTTCAAACCTAATACTATGCTTCTGTTGCATGACTTTGATTTCTACATCACGTCATAATCATCAACTATTATTAAAGTCATAACTTTACTATTCTTCAATCTTTGTGTTATTAAAGCCCTTACATCTAAGTTAACACCTTTGTTATTCCCTTCTGTACTATAGGGGTTTAAGTAGCAACATTAAATTTTTACTTACTTTACTAAGTCTCTAATACTTCATATGCCATAAAGTCCTTCTGTCTAACTTTCTAAGCCTCACACTTGTAGTTTAAGAATTATAATTTATCTTCAACTTTAATTTTCTACACATTTGTAACCTAACATAATTGTAAAAGGCACAACTACTTTGCATTTGTGTTATTTTCTACTCCTTAATGTCTTATCATATGTAAACTAATCTTACTTTTATGTAACTTTTGTAACTTTAATATATTTGGCTCTAAACATCCTTTGTCTCAGCTTTTATAATATCCTACTTTCCTTCGAAGGCTAGTAGTCTTTGCTTCCATCTCTATTCCATTTGACTTCTTATAAACTGAATATATCCTCCCTTCTCATCCTATACAGCCTCATACATAAATCCAACACCATTATTCCTTATTAATGCCATGTTCAGATTTAACACTTTAAGTTTAAGTTATACATACCTAACTATGTGGAGCCCACTCATTTGAGTTTTCACGCTCTGCTATTTAGATTATTTAGCTCATAATTTCATTATATTAATTCCTTTGAATCAACTTCTAAATACTTATCCAATGTAGGATTTTAACTAATTAATGTCCTAACTTACTTTTTGGGTTAGGTTCTGACTTTGTTATTTTGTTCCCCTATCACTAGATTACTTCTTTTCAAACTAAACTTTACTTTTCTTATCTTATAACTTTATGAGCCGAAAATGTCTTCTTGGTAAAGTTATTTTTAGAATTCCCAACAATATAACTTTTAATGTATTCTCTACGCTATCTATCACTATAATACACTTAATATCTTTAGCAAGAACATTACTTATGAAAGTCATCTAATCCATTTGTTACTATATAAGTTATTTTCAAGTTAATGAGCTTTTGGAGTTTGATATCATTTCAATTCAATCCTACTTCTTGTACTTTTTGACCTAGGTTTTGAGTTCATGCATTCTTTTGTTTTCAAGTTATGGTACTTTTTTAGGCAAGTTACAAGTCTTCCTAAGTTTAAATTTTGTACCAAAACACATTTGACACATCCTTTGGCCTCTGCTTTAATTGGGGATTCCATCTTTAAATACTTTTTGATTGAGTTTTTGCCATCTAATATATATCTCATTTCTTATGTTTACTCAGGTCTAGTCATAACAATATTGTTTTTCAAATGTAACTTCTAGCTAGTCTCTCTCCTAATGCATAATTCTCCATGTATTACAACTATATCATAGCTAGGGACTTGAGTACTTCATATAATTGGCACACATATGGTATCAAGTGTGAGTATGGCAAATCTGAACTTTTAGCTGACTTGCACTCAAAGGAGACTTGTAATGACTCAATGCAGTTGGATTTGATTTAAACTAAACAAGACTAACACAACTCTTAAACCAACAAGATACATAAAAGAACTAACCAATTATTGAGCTTATGATCGATATGACATGACTGAATCAATAGTGAAAACAAAAACTTAACATAAGAAACACCAAAGTCATAATAGTTAAAGGATCGAATGAGTGAAACACAAGAATCATAAATTTTCCATTCCCTTCTAACCTTACTTGTGTGCCAAGAGCGTATATAAAGTATACTATTTAGTATTGGTTTAACCATATCCCATACTTTATCCATTTATTTTCTTCTTATGACATGATTATTAGAAAGATATAATTCCTATACCCCTTCCTTAACTTATTCTAACTATATAGAAATACTATTCTTCATCTCCTTAAGTTATTCTAGCTACTCTGGATAGCCTCATATATGCATTCTTATTACTCCATTCTTATCTTTACAAAGTTTCCCTAAATCACAACCTGACTCGATCCATTTCTTTTCTATTCTTAACTGTTATATGTCCATGATTCTTCTACTCAATTCCTTCAATACAATAATTTATTTTGGATTTACTAAGATTTCCAACTCAATATCAACTTAAGTCCATTAATTCTAAACAATTGCCTTAAAATTTTTGTTCAAAACTTACATCATTCTATTTTTCTCCTCTTACTTTTGTCTCTCCATCTTAAATAACCTTGATCCATGCTCCTTGCCATACTTTAGATCTCATTTTTAAATGCTTTAACTTTTCAATTCATCACACTTCTGATCTAATTACTTAAGTAATTTGTGATACTTTGTGACTTATTTTCAAACCATGCTTTGATACTACCCTATAATGCCCCACTTTTTAAGTATCTTCCTAAATATTTTTTTTCAAACTATTGGTATCTGAAGACGGTTTGTTACTGCCATCCTTTAGTTAAGGATAAGGTAGAACGTATATTTAACCTGCTCTTTTGTTCTATTAACAATTACTTTTGAATCATTTCTTATTCAATATAACAAACAATAGTGTAAGCTTTCACATTAGCAAGCCATACTTAGAGTATCACAGTTACATACTTCTTATATAACATAGTAACTCTTTTACAAATACATGTTTTTAAACTACTATGACTATACTAAACTTTTGGTGAAGTAACTCCTACTGCTTTTTTGAAAAGCTATCTTCATGTACTCATGTCATATCCTATAATCAACAACTTCTCTCAAGAGCCCATCTTTAGTTAGAGATTTAAAGTCTACACGTCACTTTGATTCTTCTATCAATTCATTCTATAACATAAGTATAAGAGAAACTTATCCTCTCAGCTACATTGAGCTAAGTAAGAATGGATAGACAAACAACAATAATCATAACAAAACGGTTACATCATTCAAGTAGTTAGTCCAATTACGTAATCTTATAGTTTCCTAGCTAAGCAATGCAAATGCAATAAGCGTGTGCCATGCTTAAGCATGTGACATACATCGATACCGATATCATAGCCCAGCTTAGTAGCTCATCCCATTCGATCGACACAAACCGAACATCTAGACAATATATTTAGGAACCTAACAAATATTTCATCCTAACAATAACCATATGGAGCGGTTGGAAAATCTAACATATAGTTAGCCTAGCAAATATAATGTAGTCTCTATATGCTCAAAAATCGAGCTTTTACAAATCAAGTAGTTCACTTGATAAACCTAGCTTTTCATAACGAAACTGACCTAGCAATATCTCGGTTTTTAGAAAACTTGAACCATAAGTCTTTTTCATACTGTACCATGCCATGAATGCATTAGATCACACGCCAAGCAAAAACCTAGCAAATCTAAGCAGACTTATTTATCACTTATTACCCAACCATTAGTTTGTAGTTTCATTAGTTTTAATATCTCAGTATCGAGTTTACTTAAGTGAACACTTTAGAAGATGAAGTTAATCTCTAGATTTTTTTTTCCAAGATAATACAAATCCTAACAAATGTCATATTTGCATTTATCAGCACCAACATAACAACAAAGTTCAATGCTATGTCACTATTTAATCCATAACAATTATTACAGGTAGCTCCAAATGGTTCATCGAGTAGCACATCAACTTGAAATTAAGTTCAGCCAAGCTAAAACATTATAGAGCACATAAAGTTAAGGGTAAATATAAGTCTACCCAAGTACACACAAATATCCACTTACTTGGCTAATAGTGCATTCCCAATCTTACTCATTAACATAAGCTTCCTCTTTCACGAATTCACTTAGCAAAAGTAAATATTTCTAAGGTCAATTACAAGTCATGAATATATATATATTTATCTATATATACTTTAATATGTATATACTGGTTAAATACTTGCTTGTTGGTAATTAGTTTGTTATAAGCTAGTTTCGATTCAGTCTTTGAGTTCAATTCTGAGTTAGCTTCTAAAATAACTTCTTATTGCACTATCCTCTTTTACAAATCATAATTTCTTAACCAATCAATACTTTTTATAAGTTATCTAAAATTGCCAAATCCTTTAAGTTAGGTTCTGAGCGACTCTATAGAAATTTTCTCTAGTAGAAAATACTCCTAGTTACCATTTGAGCTATATTGAGGTCATTCATAATATCAGTTTTATCCTTTGACATAGCTTATGAGTTTCCCTAGTTTAAGGCCCTTACTAAATTATCCTTTGAGCTACCCTTTGACTCTATTTCTAAGGTTTTTAATAAAATCATTATTTGACTAACTTTCTGCTTCCCTTATTTTTACATTTTACTCATTATTTTTGCTTTTGACTTAACCTCTAAGTATCAATTTAGTCAAAATTTCTTGACCAGAATCCTCTGAATCATCTTCTACCTTTAATTAATATCCTATAAGTAGCTAATTTACAAACTTTCTTCCAAGTTACAATTGCAGAATCAAATTTAAGTATGAAATAACAATCCAAACTAACCTTCCTCAATTCCTTTTTTTCTTAACTCTTCATTCATTACATCACAATTCATCAATTGTTTTAAGTTTACAAAATTAGTCAAATACTAACTTTGCCAATTAAGGCCAATTCACCATTTTCCATAACTTCTCACTTTATCAATTAACCCAATTACTCCAGACCAGTAATTATACTTCAATATTGAATTAAACTCAGTATCTAAGTAAGGTTATTAAGAAAACAGGTTATTTTCCACTAAAAGCACAATTTGATACTTAATTTAGGGTTAAAAATCACATAAAAATTTAGAAAATAGTTTTGTGAGAAATTTCTTCATAGCAATTCAATATCAATATAAGGTAGTTTATAGAAAAATTTTGAAGGTAAAACTATGCCAATAGGCCTGTTTATTTCAATGTGTTTGATTTTTCCGATTTCTTAAGGACATATATGATAACTACCAAATTTATAAAAAATGATATTTTTTTTCTAGATTTTATACATGAAAATATGTAGGAATAATTTTTTTTCAAAATTTTCTAGTTTAATTTTCCATTTTTAACAATTTAAGTAAAATTAGGTGAAATTAGGACCTTACCAGCATTGATAACTTTGGCCACCACTGATAAGCATTGCCTCCTCCATTAAGTAGTGGTGGTGGTTAGTTCCCAAATACTCCTTAAGTCTTTGAATACCCTAAAGCCTAGATTATGGCCAATTTTTTTTTTTCAAATTTTGTTCTTCAATCACCAAACCCTATATTAAATTTTCCCAAATCTTCCATTGCATATATGAAATATTAGAGAGGGTTTCTAGATTTTACAAGGTTCAAAGAGTGTAAAATGGACTTTTTTTTTTTCTCTCTTACTATAAAAATCTCCTTATATACTATTATCATTTGCATGTCAAACTTAATCTATGTACTAATACTTGTCCTTAGAACCTCTACACACCTTAATTAAGCTCAAACCATTTGCCCTACTAATTTATAAGGATATTTTTTATTGTTTTGCCTTATTTATTTTAGCGTACATTGTAATTAATTAGGGATTTTAAAAATTTACAAGCATACATATATGTATAATAATTACACGTGGAGTATATACATATGTTCTATATATTATTTTGGTCATGTAATATTTTTATTACATATATAATTCATTTTGAGGTTTAGTAAGCATTTGAAACTTTAATTTTGAGTTTCCTATAATTACTAATCATACCCGTTAAAAATAGATTTATTGAGATTAAATATTATAATTACTTTATTTTGAGAAATTGATATTACAAAGTATATTTGTTTAACTTTTATGAACTTATATTAAAATTTGGCTCAATTCGAACAAAATTATCAAAAGATCCAAAATTGTTTCGAATGCCTTAATTCGCATCAATATCAAGTAATTTGGGTATGGTCATTTGACTTAATCTATTTCATAAACTTCTCTTAATGGTTTTTCTTTATTACTTGCCTTTGCTATATTTTCTATGTCAAATGGTCAATTACTTTAAGTCTTAGATAGTAAGTTGAAGACTAGATGTCACATTTATATATTATATATAATATATAATAGACTATATTATACAATGCAAACAAGTATATAGTATATGTAATATATTATAATTAATATACTATATATAATATAACATCACATATTCGCACTCATACATTGTCAATGAATTATTTTGGGATCGAAAAAAAATTAAACCGAAAGTAAAATTTTTTATTTATAAGCAACGACATAAAGTTTTT
The DNA here is from genome assembly GCA_024138015.1 of Lumnitzera littorea. Classification (NCBI taxonomy): domain Eukaryota; kingdom Viridiplantae; phylum Streptophyta; class Magnoliopsida; order Myrtales; family Combretaceae; genus Lumnitzera; species Lumnitzera littorea. Next base: position 97,048,641 of record JAMXBB010000007.1, read on the forward strand.
AGATTTAATTGAAAAAAAAAAGATGAATAATTCACAAATTGTTTATAATAATTGAGGAAAATTCAAAAAAAAAAAATCCTACAATTCAAGAGTCGCTGAGCTAACCCTTTGGCGAAAAGGTTTGGACCCATTCCCTTAAGAGCTAGGGCTAGGGCTAGGACTAATTCACTCTTTTGCCAGCTTATGAATCAGTGATTTAGGGCCAATTTCAATCTAACCTAACTTAATTAACACCTTTAGTTGCTACTACGAAAAGATTTATCAACACTTATCATTTAATAAAAAAATAGTGACATGAAGCATATCAAATTCTTTGAGATTGCATATATTTTGAAGTTTCTAAGACAAAGTAAATATAGTGAAAGTATTTATACAATATAATCAAATTACTATGTAATTTATTAGTATAATACTCTCTACAATAAAAGGAGTTATAATCAAGTGGAAAATAAACTTAAAGATATAAAATGCATTTTTTTCCTAAATTCAATATTGTTGAAAAAACAAAGAGATTGTAATATTATAGCATTCCACTAAGGCCATTATAACTTACTGATATGATCACAGGTTTCCAAATGGAAAGGTTCATATTTGATTCTCTACCCTTCAAAATTGTAATACAATAGTAGTTAAAAAAAAAAAAAAAACATGACATTTAAATTTGGAATGTGGAAAAGGTTTACTTTCAAAACCTTTTAAGTTGTAAATAAATGAGAAAGTTGATTTCTATTTCTATAGAGAAATTAATGGAATTTGATAAGGTTAAAATCGCTTTTAGGGTTTCATACATAACCGGGGTTAAGAAGGTATAAGCTAAGTAAAGTATGAGATCCTATTTGTATCATATCTTAAAATGTATGGCTTCCCAAATTTTGGAATCACAACAATACTCTAGAACTAACCTATAAATTCTTCCTATCTTTCCATGAATTTCAAATTTATGTGATAATAAAAAAATAATCTATATGTGATACTACAAATTCTTCCATATACAAAATCTATGAAATTGGTGGCAAAACTCATATAACTTGTACCAAAACTCGTAATATAAAAAAATAACCTATTTTTTTCTTCATTGTTATTCCCTTGTATGATATTAAATAAAACCTATTGGATATATGGCAAATTGGAATGAAATATCATTTACAAAAGTTAAAATATCATATAAAAGAGTTTTAGGTTTAGGGTTTGCATCGAGTTTAAGCTATTTCTTTTTAACATAAATATAATATTTTATTTTTATTCTTTTCTTAACCAAAAAAATATAAGATTTTTCATTCATTATTGTATACTATATTATTTGATAAATTTTACAAGTTGGGTATTATATACCTATAGTGCATGTTCTAGAGTTGATTTAGGATATAAAAACGCTAATACCTATATGGCCATACCTATCTTATGATAGCAGGTTTTATAAAATCGCTATTTGAAATCTATTTTGTGATTTTTAGTATAAATCTGAGACCTATATAATTGATTATAATATAAGTAAATACCTTATATAGTAGGATTACCCACTTAACCCTATACAAAACATATAAGTTGACCTAAATATCATATATGAAACTAATTATTGAAGATCTATTAATAGGGAGTGGAAAACTGAACGGAAATTAATAACTTGAGTGATGAAATGAATGAGGTAGGCTTTGAGAAATCAAATTCTGGGTGGAAGCAACGACACCGTGGCCACAAAATGTCAATTTCGAATTCTCTTCCTCGGTGGATGATGCGGAACCATTCGGCGAAGCATGCATGATGATTATCCACCTGACTCCCAAACATTTTTCGACATCCCAGATGGGGATGGAGGGATCTCATCCTAATAAGATGGACACCACACCTACAGTACGGACAAAGAAAAAACAACGAAAATTGACACCCGATACAACATGATTGCGTGAAAATTAAATATATGTTCTTAATTTATGGGCATATGGGAGCGAAATAGCGTAGCTTTTTAATGACCATAAGGAATGTAGTACTGGATAATACAGTGTGCTCTATTGATAGTGGATTGAATTGTGCATATTTCTCCTTAATGTCGGATCAAATCTATATATTATGGGGCCAATGAAATAAGAGTTGGATTCATTTCCGTTGAATGAATTAAGTTAGAATAAAAGCTATTCAAATTTAATATTTACTCAAGTTCGATTTAATTATAAATGAGTTAAGGTTGATCTCAAATTGTTTTAATCTGATGAATCAAACTTCAGCATAAACTTATTTGGTTGCTGAACTTTAGAGCTTAATTAAGTTCAATATAGAGTTTTGTCCAACTTGCATTTTAATATAAATTTAACTAAAAATAGTAATTGTTACATTTTTAATAATCAAGCATAGTCGAAAAACCAACAAACGAAAGGAAACAAATTATCCATTTATTTATTGGACGTGTGGTGGAATCTTAATCATAGTTACTGAGATCCTTCTCTCTATATATAAGTTACGCACGATAAATAAAATTAACTAGCTGGGACATCGTTTAGAAAATATAGACGAATTTGGATATTGTCTTAAACATTTTAGACACCTTTGAGAGTATATCTCTTTTATATTAAGCATAACTTGATTTAAGATATCATAGATTAAAATATTATCTAATATTTATAAACCAAAAGTAGAAAGATGAACGGATATTAATCCCTTGAGTGACGAAATAAATGAGGTGGGCTTTGAGATGTTAAATTCTGGCTGGAAGCAACGTTACTGTGGCCCCAAAATGTCAATTTCGAATTTCGTGAGTGGATGATGCGGAACCGTCGGGGGAAGCATGAATAAATAATTATCCTCCTGACTCGCAAACATTTTTGGACATCTTATTGTGATAAGGCCGGACGTCCTGATATGTCCGAAATCAAGAGATATCAATGGTTTGTCACGTACTCATACTTTCATATTATAGTATGAGTAAATTAAAGTTTAGAATTACTACAAATCCAATGTTTACATAATAATAATGTATTTCATATTCTCACAATGTCAATTTAGTTGTAACAATTTTTAACTCTACAATTTATAATAACCGAAATATCAACCATTTGAAATTATACTTACAACTAGATCTAGGAGGTGGGTCAAACCTGCCAGGGCTTACCGGTTCACGAGTCATCAAAATCGTGAATTGTGATCGCTCAAAAGAGGCTAGATTGTGTGCCAGTTCACCGGCTAAATCAATGGCATGTGAACTTAATTTCAAAATTCTTTTATTTTTTTTGTAATTATATATATTTTTATGTATATTTAATATATATATTTGTATTAAAATATATTTACATACTTTTATGTATATATTAGTATATATATATATTAACATGTTTTAGTCACTTAGGTAAATATACATACTAATACACACACATATATAACTTGCATATACATACATATTTTTTTCGTTAGTCTTTTTTTTAAAAGGGAGCAGATCGGATTGATGGGTCAACCTGCGAATTCAGTAAATTCGCAAGGTTGAATCACCTTGACCCGCTTAGCTTAGTAGGTTATTGGGTCGTTTAGGCTTGATTTAGCTAGGCTTAGTTCAGTTGAGTGAATTATTGAGCTGGTTCCATGTTAGTTCACAATTCAGATGTAATCCTACCCTAAATCTACTCACAACTTATTATTATAATAGAATTAATCTAGTCCACTAGCATTCGTCCCAAACCAAGTCTCTAGTCAAGACCTTTACACTTTAGTCATGCTATCTAAAAAGAAGATGCCCACAAAGGATTGAGATAGAGTCTAGCACATAACCACTATAAATACACATGCATGACAAATGGTGCATATTCATATACAACTTTATTCTAATGCAATAAGCAACCAAAAGGAAAGTAGCATAGACAACAAAAATTTAACATTTAGCTACTATTGTAATTGGTAGCTAAAAGATAAAAATCGGTAACTTAGTTAGCAATTTTCAATTGGTAGTGGTCGAGAAGTTGTTAAAGGGTATAGGCTACCAATTATGATTTGATAGCAAAATGTCATGCCTTTTGCTACCAAATTTTAATAGCTAAAAACATTATAAAATGGTGGCGAATAATAAAATTTGATAGCTAGAAGTTATGTTAATAACTACTAAATATATTTGCTTGCAAAAAGTTATGGCTCTCGCTACCTAAAATTTGATATCTAAAACTATTATAAATTAATCTCAAACATTGGTATTTAGTATTTATACCTAATGTGATTTGGTGGTGAAAAGTCATGTCTTTTGTTGTGTTTGAAAATATTTATTGATTACATTATTTGATAGCTAAAAGTCATGATATTAAATCCCAAATATGAGTCGATTGCTACATGAATACTAATTAGTTATCATTAGTTCATTTGGTGAGGAACATTGTCTCTTATTATTTTGTTAAAATGCTCATAATATTATCACTTACTTTGTTGGTAAAATCCATATCATGTAATGTATTACATTAATCATTCATATAAATTTGTTGCACATACTTTCCATTATATAAAACTCAAAATAAAGTGAAAACCATAATTTGAAATCATCACTAATAACATAATGTATAAACATAACTTAACCTCGAGTAACTAAAGAAATAAACATTAATACAAATATTGAATACGAGTTTCCAAACTAATAACAAAATATCAAACTACAAGCCAACATTCTAAGTTATAAAACTTATTAAGAACGAGAGACAAAAAAAAAAAAAAGAATGATATTGACATGTCACTTTGAAATTCACATTGATATGATCATATAGGCATGCCAATCTCCATAAATTTGTACTGAGAAAAGAACAATATAAGATTTTCTATTCAATGACAAATATATTTTCAACAAACAAAATAATTAGTATACATTTCAACAAACTACTTTTTCTTACAATATGAAATATATTAAGATTATTTGTACCTAGTTGATGCAAAATAACCACCATTTTCCATAAAATGTTCCATCATCATGACTGGTGACAAATGAATTGTCAACATCTAAACAAAAATAGATATGAAAATTAAAACCTTCATCCTTACATAAAATTAGAGAAACCAATAACAAGCTGCATTGTTTGTATCTTGAGCACTCTTATCTTTCTTATTAGATTTCCTTAGTTGCAATAGCACATTTCTTATTCATTGAAAGATCGTTAGAAAATAATAACACAAAATCAAAATCTCAATTCAACCAAATCAATCTTACCTTAAAAAGGAAAAAGAAATCCATACAAGAATTAACAGAAAAAGAAAATGGGTTTGGGCACATAAATCAAATCCTAAAATCAGTTTCAAATATTTTAACAAAACTAAAAGTTACTCCACACACCAAAATTAAACCCTACTAAAACACCAAAAAAAAAAAACCTAAAAGTTGCTTTGAATCATTAAAAATGAAATTTCAAAATTGTATTAAACTCCAAAATCAAACCCTACAAATTATATTATAACATAAAAATTAAGCCCTTTAAATAACCTCAAACACTAAAATAAATGTAAAAATCATTCCATACATGAAAAACAAATCCTAAAAGATGCAGCAAACATTGAAACACTAATATAAGACTAACCAATCATAGCATAAAGTACTTGATTCTACAAATACAATCCTAATAAATCCTAAAATGGGAAGTTTCAATCAACAGAAAATAGAAATGAAAATCAAACTTACATTTCATTTTTTCATGTAACGTTTTGATTTAGCTCCTTTAATGATGAAATTTACAGTAAAAACCACCAAAGCAAATGAAAATAAATAAAAAATTGTTACAAACATTGAAAAATGACAGCAATCACTTAGGCACATGTCAACTCATTGGTTTGATGCCATAGGGATTTTAGAAAGAGAATAATAGGTGTACATAGAGAATGTGATGTGAGGATTTGATTTTAGAGAAAGAGCATGAAAGGCAAAAACATTAAGCAGGGTGAAGTTTTAAATTGAAATTTAATTGATTTTGGAGGAATGGATTTGGGTTTGGGAGAGATTTGAAAATAAATACAAAATGAAAATGTAGAATGATTTTTAAGGGTCAATTTGAGAATTTAATATTATCTAACTATAGGCACAATTGATGTGTTGCGTGACATATATCATATAAAATGGTAGCACTATGATAACTCACTAATTCTTTTATATATATATCTAGCAAGCACTTAGGAGGAGCTATCCTAAATGATAGATATGAAATATTCTAACAAATTATAAAAAGAGGATGATGCCATATTAAAATTTAATTTATCTTCTAAAATATATATTAGATAAATAAAAATATTCTTTAAGTAAACTATATGTCTAAACTATATAAAATAAAAATTCTATTGCATCTTCTAAATAAGAAAGAAAATCAATTAGATCATTACCATCATTATCTTTAGTTTATTGAGATATTAATTGTACGAAACGTTATCTTACCAGATTGATTAAGAATTGGTTACCCTGCCTTGGGCAGTAGCCCATACGTTTAGTTTTTCAATCGATATAACTTAAAACTTTGTATAAACTTTAAACCATTATAACCTGATAGTATTGTTAGTACCTAATGGGGTTTTATAAACAAGATGAAATGAATTAATTCCAATCACTAGTATATAGCACAATATAATACAATTCCAGAAATTCTAATGCATTATCTAAATAGTCAAAGGCATAAATATAAACATTTGATCGTGACATATAAATATAAAGAATTAATAACAGTAAACCACTACAGGTGGTAGAGTCAAGGTTAGTGGGGTTTTATGCTATAATATTAAAGGACATAAACATTAAATGCATAAAATAAATATTAACACAAACCACCATATACGGTAATACTAGTTGATTATGGGGTCTTATAGATATTTAAATCATAAACTAAATATTAAATCTTGTGGAGTTACACTTAACTAAGTTGAAGATTCCCCTACACAAGATATAATATAAGAAGAAAGATAAAACAATAATTTTATTTTATTAAAGAGTTTGTACAAAACAAAAGAACATTACATTCAAATCATTGTTCAAAACAAGAAAACTAGAAATATTGAAAGGTATTTAGTTATACCTTAAGACAAAAGCGTAAGAACTCTTCAAGATGAAAAGAAAAAAGAAGAAATAGATGGAATATTAATCAGATGAGGAAAGGAAAAATTTAGAAGTTGATGTATGTAAGTGAAGAGGTTTGAAGAGATATGAGAGAAAGTGTATGTGAAGAGGTCTAAGAGAGAGAGAGAGAGAGAGAAAGTACGTATGTATGTATACGTATCTCTGATCTACCTTCTGAATGAAAGAAGGCCTCCATTTATAATTGAGGAAGTTAATGTAAGCCCCAAAGTTCAGCCAAATAACCGTAAGATTGAACTTAGAACCCAAGGTTTAGGGCGATCGGCTAAAGGATCCGATCACACCCAAATTATAAACTATTTAATAAGATATCAGTAAAAATGACCCTGTAAACTTAAATTTAAGAAAATAAGTAGTAAAATAGGAGACTATAAAATTTTCAAATTTTAAGCATAATAACTGCTAATTACCAAAAAGGCAAAAAGTGTAATATAATAACTAATAAATTATTAGAGACAGATTATATGTATACTAAAAATTTTAGAATGACCAAAATAATATTTAAGAATATTTATTTATACTATATATGAATATACATGTAAGTATAAATACGCGTAATTACTTAAAATACGCGAAATGTGCTAAAATAATACTAAATGCTTAAAGAAAATTCATAATTAATTAAGGAAAAATCAGGAAAAATCATGAATCATCCAGAATTGGGTCGTGCCAGCTGGGAAAAATAAGAAAAAATTCAGCCAATTAAATTAAGACAACATAAAAGCCAAAAATCAAGGGATAAGGCAATTATCTTGTCCCATTTAATGCACAATAAATTCCACAAAGCCCTATAAATAGCAGGAAAAATTACAGAGCACATTTGGATAGATACAAATCAGAGAAAATTAGAGAGAGTTGAAAATTCGAGAGAAAATCTAGAAAATAAAAAAAAATAAGAAAAACTGTGCAGTTAAGGGTTTTAAAAGGAATCCACACCGGATGAGGAGTTGGAAGAGGACGGCTACCACCACCACCACCACACGGTGGTGGCAGCGCCCAGGCCGGCCGACAAGGCCACGGCGGCCCGCGGTGGCCGGAGCCACCCAAATCGGTGAGTCCGATTTCCAGCCCGAATCTTGTAAATTTTTGTAAAAATAGTAAATATAATTAGAAAATTATGAATTTTGTTATTCTGGGATATTTCTGTATGTAGTTTGTAGGAAAAATATTATTTTGATGAAATTATATCTCGTAATATATGGCCCCTAAGAAATCGTGCAAAACCGAGCACATTTCGATTTAGAAATAAATGACCTTAGGAGTGTAGTTCAAAGCCCAAAATTTTTGTGTAGATTACTCAGATGATATAGAATAGTGCTATGAAGCCCTTTTTCAAAAATTAATTTTCGAAATTTTTAGATAATTTTTAGGTCCTAAAATGAGGCATAAAATGGGTAATTTAGGATTAATTAAGTAATTAAATTATTAATTTCTGACTTAGTGAATAAGTAGATGTTTTAGGGTGTTAAGATCTGATGGAGTATGATACTTATAGCATTTAGGGTGTTAGATGTAATTATTAGGTTAATTATGTAATAAATGAGTAATAGGAAAAAATAGTTAATTTTGTAAATTAGGGAAATTTGGAGTAAAATCTGATTTAGGATGGATTTAGACATTTTGAAATAATAATTGGTGTTTAGAGATGGTAATTAGGGTAATAGAAATATTAGAAATGCATTATGTGCATAATATGCAATAATGCATAATGTGTAATTATTGAAAATATAATAAATAGAAAATATTATAATAAAAATTGATATTTTGAGAATAATAAAAATGCACAATAAATTTGATAGGAAACTTGAATTTATAGAATTATATGAAAAATATAAAAATTTGTCACATTAGGAGTGAATTCGGTACACTGATATGGATTTAAGTGTACCGAGTAAAATAAACACTGACAAAGGGTAATGATGGTATTTAGGTTATCGGGAAATAATGTGATTAATTTCACATTATGGGTTGAAACTAATTTCTAGGGTTGGAATATAAAACGCTACTTAAAAATCGAACTAAAAACCTGGTTTAGAAATCGATACGAAAACCAAACCTGAACCTAACCCCAAACCTAGAATAATTGTAAAAGACTTAATACCTAGATAATTGGGCATATTAAACCTTAAACAAAACCTAACAAGAAGCATTATAGGATAAAACGAACCTATAACAATTATATGAAAAGCTGAAACCACGTTCGTGTTATAGGGATAATCGGCGATGGCCTGAGCAAATCGGACCTCGAGTGAGCGAGCGAGGAGTCGAGGTAAGTTGGGATTAATACGCTGCTGTATTTTGGAGGCTTAAGATTATGCTTGATTGTGCTTGTTAGATAGTTGAATGCGTGCATGTGCTTGATTAAGGGTGATGCCATGATTCTGTTTGTTGCCTTGGCGCATATTGTATGAATTGTATGTAATGATTGATCACCCTAAATTGGACTTAATCAAATATACGACCAGTAATCATAATCGAACATGCATGGCAACCCGTTAGGGGATTTAGGACTCTCCGGCCAAATACCGACCCCTTCGGAAGGGATAGCGCAGGATTGCAAAATGGTCCCTTCTTCATCCTCAGTCAAACTAAGTGACAGGAGAGGAGGTCGCGGTGGGGGTGAAGACAGTGGTTCGAAGGTAGTCGCGGGAGGAGCAAGGTCTCCATTACACAAGCCTGGGTTTGGTCGTGAGCTGTTGCATTAACGGTAACTCCTCAACCCGGATTAGAGCGGGCGCAATTTCTCTAATCTCACGACGGGCCGGACAACGTCGTGCGATGGCATTTGCTTGCACATGCATTGCACCTAATAAGTGATTGAAAACCTTGTTGTGTGTATGGTATAGTTTTAAGTCCTCCGTCTCTATTTACTGAGCTGTGGTTGCTCACATCCCTATAGACGTCGTGCAGGTGCTGGCTAAGAAGCGGCAACAACTACTCTGAAGCTAGCAACTGCTGGATCCTGGGGAGTGAGGAAAAACATTGAAGAATCAACACATGTTTTACTTTTCATTTCTAATTAATGTAATAACTGAATTATAGTGATTATATATATATTTCCTCACTTTCTTAGGTAAATGATTTATTTAAATTACAAATTGTCTACTTTAAAGCGGGTTAGTTGTGGACGCCTTGTGTAGATCAGGTCTAGGATAGCGGTTGTGAGGCCAACTTCTATCTTAGGGTGGTTTACACGGCGGGGGCTGTTACGACTCTACCGCTTCGGGGCGTGACAGTTAACTAGTAGTGAATAGTGTTATTATGGTTAATAGAGTACTATTTAAACAGTGAAAAGACATTATCATATTAGAAATGGAATATGACATCATGATGCACAATGATATATGTATAAGTCTATTCCTACGATTATCTTATAGTACAAAATTACATTGAGAAATACATTAAAATGCAAAATACATACATTAAGGATTACCTAAATCTATCCCATAGCAGTCATCGTCATTTGTGTTACTATTGTGATGGGGACCTGATGTCAAGTCTAAAATTGATCCTTTGGTCAATTCATTGAGACTGGCAAGGGCTTTCTCCAAAACTTCCTTCATTTGATCTAAAGAACTAACATATGCTAGAGAAGACATTAAAAATCCTTTATCATGGAAAAATGGGGATGGAACATTTTTCGAAATAATTGAAGAATTATCATTGTAGATTTTAATCCATGTTAAAATTGATTCTTCTTTAATTTTATTCTACATTTTAAAACTATCTCACTACTTGACTTTATACATTCTAATTAAATTAGTGGTGTCTATAGTTTTATCAATTTTATAGTAACAAAACTAAGTCATTACCTAAGAAACACTAATATGCATAAAATAAAACATTTCCTTCTTAAAACATTTTTCATGGGTTGTTAGGTTATAATTTTTGGTGAAAGCATTAAAACCATTTTTAGTTCGCTCATAGACAATTTCCTGAACTACTCCAAATTCTTCTCACTAATGTGAAAACCAGTAGGGTAGATTTTTTGATGAATAGTTATAAAAAAATATTAACCATGTATGTGAGTGTTTTGGATTCATTTGATAAAAAGCATTTCACCAAACTTATTTATAATCATAATAATTATAATTGGCTCAATAATTGAGTTGTGAAGACATTAGATTCATTTGGAATTTGATTGGCATTGTTACATGATTATGCCATTCATTAAGGTTGATGACCTTATGAATCCTGGTAGTTGAATAACTAACCATTCCATTATTTTCAAAATGCTTGAATGAAACTGATCCGGTTTTACTCAAAATTCTTTCATAAAATTGGATTGGTTTGTAATAATCAAATGAGACATAATAGAAATTTTTTGTAAATATTTTTTTTTTTTGCAAATTCAAAAGAGTCCTTTTTAAACATGTCTTTTTCAATAGAGAAGACATATTTAAAAAAGAATTTTTGGAAAAATTTTGATTTTTATATTGCAGGTTTTTCTACTGAAGATGCCACCTTAGTAATTTGTATATTTTGATTCATTCTTTGAGCATCCTTATCATATGGAAGAATTATTTGATTGAAAGTAGCAGCATCTATATTAAATTATGGAGGTGATATTCCCAATCATTGATTATAATCTTGTTTAATGTTTGTGGACTTCGTTGAGGATATGAGAGCAGTGGCTAATGCATTGAGGAATTCTGGAGTCATTTGTTCATCAAACATTGAAGGTTGTGTTTGGTTATTAAGAGACATTGGTTTAGAGGATTCTTCTTTGATCATTAAGGAGGCATTGGAGGTTTTACAAATATCTAACCAAGTTTTGACATTAGTTAATCCTTTCTTAGGGATTAACGGTTGGCGATTAATGGTTTCTTTCCCTTATCCTTGTCTTTTTTAGGAGGTATCTCCCTGCAAAAATTCACGAATAAGGAAGTTAGGAAGAGAGTTTGATGATCTATTGATATGCTCAATTTCAAAATAAAAAAACAAATAAAATTCATTGCTATCTAGCAAAAATCTGTTTTGAAGCAATGCTTTGAATATCTTTTAATAAAACATTTTTAACAACTTTACAATCAATATGTAAAAGAAACTTTTGGTTTAACAAATCTCCTTGAAATTTGGAAATCGTTAAAACAATTGTTAAAATTTCTTTTTTGATTATAGAGTAATTACATTGACATTTATTCCAATATTTAGAAAAAAAATTGAACTACACATTCTTTGTCATTTTGTCTTTGTTTTAGAATTCCTCCAAATTCGAAATTAGAAGCATCAGTTTCTACTATTTTAAGTAGAGATGGATTGACAATTTAGAGACAGGATTTCTTTAATCTTTTCTTTAATTAATATTACAACATTGGTATGTTCATTTGACCATTGTGGAGAATTCTTTCTTAATCTTTGGTAAAGTGGTTTACACAAAATATTAGAATTAGGAAAGAAATCAGCAACATAATTCAAGCTTCCTATAAATCTCTAGAGCTAATTTTTATCTTCGATTTCATTAGGAAATTTAGAAATAAATTCAATTGATATTTGAATGGGGATTATTGTTTCATTATGAATGTGAAATCCTAAAAATCTAATCCTGGTCTAGAAAAGACTAATCTTAGAAGATGATATTACTAAACCATTTTTCTTAATGACATTGATAAAGATTTTAACATGCTTAAAATGTTGATCTATATTATATGAGAAAATTAAAATATCATCAATATAAAAAATTATAAAATTTGAATAATCATTAAAAGGGCATGACATTCTATTCAAACTGTCCAAATGAAACAGTAAATGTAGTTTTATATCTTTCAAACTCCTTAATTTGAATATGCCAAAAACTAGATTTCATATCAAAATTTGAAAATAGTTTAGCATTATGTAATCTATCGAGTAAGTTTTTTTTTATAAGGTATGTGATACCTAATCAATTTAAGAGCATTATTAAGAGGTTTACAGTTAATTACTAATTTAGGTACACCTCTTTCTATTTTAGCATTTTTATTAATATAAAAAGCTAAACAACTCCAAGGAGACTTACTCCTACGAATTAAGTTCTTATTAAGCAAGTTATTTATTTCATTTTGGTAATAAGTCAATACTTCATTAGTCATTTGTGAAGGTTTGGCCTTTGGTTGAATATAGTTTTCATTAAAATCATTTTCGTATGGTAAATCTACTATGTGAGACTTACAATTCCAAAAGGCATTAGGTAAACAAGAACAAATTGAATTTTTTGTTTCTATTTCTAAATTATAAATTTTTTCCTTCAATTTTTCATTATTTAGTTGAGTTTCAAGTCTTTTAAATTCAAGATCATTTTTTAAATACATTAAATATTTTTCTTTACATTCAATTAAACAATTTAATTCAAAAATTGAATTGTCTTTTAATTAATTTAAATGTCTGATTTGTGGTTTTGAGACAAAATTGAAAACAATTTTTCTTTTGAAATAATGTGTCTCAATACCTATGTTATTAATAGAAAAGGGTTGAATTAAATTGATAAAGAGTGTTCCCAAAAGAAAAATTTGATTTAAATTTTTAACAAAAATCGAAGTAGTTTTATAAGAAATGTTGTCTTTTATTATTTTAGACTTTAATAGTTTATATCTAATTTGCAATTTGTTACCAGATGTAGATTTTAAGGATTGAGTTGTTTTTTCAAAATATTTTGTATGAATTAACCCTTACCTAATACAATTCAAATCAGCATCAATATCAAATAATGTAGTGGTTTCTAAATAAATTTATTATTAATTTTAATTGTGACATTAATTAACCATTTTCTAGTTGTTATCTCAATAAGTTGCATGACATAATAAAAAATTTCAAAAATCTTTTGGATGTGATCATTATTTGAAGTTTCTGGTTCATCCATTGAATTATTATCAGAATATTTTTGAATTATCATTTATTGTTTAAATTTAAGAAAGTCCTTTTGAAGCTTTAGTTGCATTAATTTTAAATTTTTTATTTCTTGTTTAATATTAATTTCATTATCAGAAATAGATTTTTTTTTGTTGTCTTTTTACCTCTTTCAAGGATTTCACTTAGATTATATGGTAGCTTACTTGTAAGTGAAATAGTATTCTTGTTATCATTTTTTAAACAATTAAGTTTTTCATTATCATTATTCATAAGATCAATTTTATGAAGAATTTCTTTTTCTTCATTAGTTAAAACATTAATTTCATTATCTTCTTTAGATGATGTAAATTCAATATCATTGACTTAAATTTCATCAACACAATCATTTTCCGACAAAGAGGGTTCATTATCTACAAAAATTTACAGAAGATTTTTCAATTTTTTATCATCAAGGTTTAATTCATTTAGTTTATTATTGATCTTATAGAAGTTTGCTGTATGACCAATTTTACGACATTTATAATACCTTAACTGTTTATGAGATTTTTTCTTATATTTTTTTTTTATCTTTTTTCTCATTTTCAAAATTTTCAAGTTTTTTAATAGATTTTTTCTTAAAATTCTTACGAGATTTTTTATGTGAACATTTATATGTAGAAATATTAGTATTCTTTTTCTTCTTTTTATTAACAAAAGAAGGATCATATTGAGCACAAAAATCACTAAGACTCTAACGTTTCATGCATTGTTTATTTTTTAATTATTTTTGCAACCTAATTGTTGTATATAAATTAGTCCCAATTTTGTAAACATATAAAGCTAATTCCCCATATGATAAATTATCATAAGGAATTTTGCCATTATTTTCTTCTCAAATTTTTTTCCTAACTTGTTCTCCCATTAGCTTAGGTAAACCAGCTAAGAACTTTTCTTTTTAGAAAAGGTTGGTTACAATCATTATGGAGTTAAACTCTTTGGAAGAATATATCCTTATATTGTCTAAATTCTCTTAGAGATTTACATTTTATATTGGACAATAAATCTAAGGTTTTATCCTTAATGTGTGAAGGATCTCCTATGAAGTATTGGCTGATTGAAAATATTAAAGTATTAACCATATCTTCAATTGGTTCATCATTTTTATTAAGAATTCTCATTCCATTTTTATCGATTTTACATGAAGTTAAAATATTGATACGTTGTTCCTTAATGAGATAGTTATCCCACCAACCTTTTAATTGTCTAGTATAACTAGAAATTAAAAGTAATGCTACTTAGTAATTAGCAACATTTGGAACAGTTTTGTTAGTGTTTGAAAATATTATTATTTGGTTAAGAACATTTAAAATTTTTTTCTCTTAGTATCCATTTATGTTCCATTTATAAATGGATCCTATAGAATATCTATTTTGATAATTATCATTCTTTTCTTTGAAAATTATATTAGGAGGAGTTGCTCTTTAATAATATAATTTTTTAGGCTCTTTCCAATTAATTTTATTGATTTCATCTTAATGTTTAAGTCTTTCAAAAAAATACTAGACATTGTGTCACTTTCGGAATCATTATCAGTTTCATTAAGAATATTAATTTTTTTTCTGAAGGATTATCATGAATGACAATTTTCCTTACTTTTGATGAATTAATTGGTATATCCATTTTTAAGATATCAATTAGTCTTAATGAAGATGAAGTTTCTTCTTTAATCATTTTATTTTTTATCATACTTTTCCTGTCTTCTAAAGCTTTTAAAAATTCATTACTTGGATTTTTTGGATTTCAAAAGGTTTAAATAAATGTATATTTTTATTAGTTTTACTGATTAAAGATTTTTCTTGAGTTTTATTTATCTCATTATTTATCACATTTTCCATGTTATCTAATTGTTTTCCTATTATGTGTAAATATTGGTTTGTGAAATTATTTTGGTGTATTACATTTTTAATTCCTGAACCTCCTTCTTCTGTTGCATTTTTAAAAAGCATAAGTGTTATTTCAATATTTTTATGCATTGTTTTTATATTACTAAGTGGTAGATGATTTGATTATATTATTTGTCCACCACTTAGGTTCTATTTAAAACATTCATTTACAAGATTGATTTCTTTAGGTTTCAGATAGTATTTTTCAAATCATTCAAAGAAATATATCTAAGTACTAATTTCATTCATAAAGTTATAATATTCATCTTTTATTTGTTCCTTAACATTGTTGACAGTATTAAAGTACCATTTTTTAATTTTTTAATTTTTTGGTGAATTAAACTTTTTGTTTAAGGAAACCTTATTTGGTTTGAAAGGTTTTTCTAAAACATTGAGTTTTAGATCTTCTATCCCTAAAACTAAAGCTGATGGTTCATCATACTCTAATTCATTGTTGGGTTGGTACACTAGCTCAGTTATATTTGAATTATTATTAACTATTCCAGAAATTGAAGGATTTTCTTGGACATTAGATTGGATGTTTAGTTGAACATTAGATTGAATGTTAAATGGTGAATGAATTATAGGTAGAGGTGGAGGTAGATCTACAGATATCCTAAAAGAGGATGACATTGACCTTATTTCTAAGGGCTTTCTTGGTTGATCAAAAGATCGTCTAGCAAATTGGATGGTGACCTTTCCATCCAGGTGTTGAACTACGTTTAAGGGTTCAGTATTGTGAACATGTTGTTTTAGAAGTGGATTTCTTACTTCCCAATGTTTAGTTAAGTTAATTTAACTCCATTGAATCATTTTGGGTATTTACACATTGGCTATGGTTAAGTCTATCTGAATAAGAAGAGTTGGACCTCTCTTATTAATTTTGTGGTATAGCTCCTTCTACCATTCTATAATTATGAGTTTTAATTTAAAGAATTAAGAAACTCATTATGGTCTTCTCTCTAAGACCAAAGGCAATATTTGGATGATAGTCAAATTAGATTGGCTCGTTACTAAGACTGATTTTTATGGTAGTATGAATTGACCTTTCATAAGCTAACTCCCTAGCATCTCTAAGGACCATGAATATAGAGGTATCTAATCCTAATTTAGTAAGAGGTTTAGCTCCTACTTGGACTAAACTTATATACATATAATTCCATTCTTTTGTATATTTTTTAATTGAATTAGCATTTAATAATTTTATTGAGGTTAAGCCATTAGAGATAGGGATGTCTTTTTCTTCTATGGCTATAGCACAATCATTCTTGCCGAAAATTTTCCATTTAGCCATTTGGTATATTTGATCATAAGAAGTTTTAGGAGTCTTCCAATCATCTATTGCTATATTAAAATCTTTCATATGTATTTCATCTCTGTTATTTAGTATAGATTTTTTAGATTGTTCAGAGGGAGCAAAGCTAGAAGCGGATATAGTTCTTCTACGTAAATTCATATTTTCAAGAGAGACTAATTTATCTAATTTTATAAATCTAATTTACAGGACTATTTTAAATCCTATGTTGTGATTTTCAATTTATGACCTATTTGCTACCCTTAACTCAAACAGGATTTACGTTAGGCCTTAGAAGATTTATCATAACAAAAGGGATTCCTTACAAGAATTGTCCTTAGTGACTAATAAATATAAGATAAATTTTCACACAGAAAATTATCTCAAGAGAAAATATAAATTAACCTATTATACTATATTCTCTCCCCTTGACTTTGATACCGGCAAATACCTAATAGGAGCTATCCTAAATTATAGCTATGAAATACTTGTGAAATATTCTAACAAATTATAGAAAGAGGAAGATGCAGTATTAGTGTATTAAAAACTAATTTATCTTCTAAAATATATATCAAATAAATAAAAAGATTCTCCAAGCAAACAATATGCCCAGACTATATAAAATAAAAATTCCATTGCGTCTTCTAAATAAGGAAGAAAATCAATTAGATCATTACTATTATTATCTTTAGTTTTTTGAAACATTAATCATTATATTAGTTCTAGGTATGTGGTGTTGTCTTACTATATCGATCAGGGATTGGTTACCCTGCTTTGGGCCAGTTACTCGTACATTCGAGTTTCCAATTGATACACCTTAGAACTTTGTACAAACTTTAAACCACTACAGTTTGATATTACTATTAGTACCTAATGGGGTTTTATAAACAAGATGAAATGAATTAATACTAGTCACTAGTATATAGCACAGTATAATACCATTCCAGAAATTCTAATACATTATCTAAATAGTCAAAATCATAAATATAAACATTTGATTGTGACATATAAATATAAAGAGCTAATAATAGTAAACTACCACAGGTGATAGAGCTAAGGCTAGTGAGGTTTTATGTTGGAATATTAAAGGACATAAACATTGAATGCATAAAACAAATATTAACACAAAACCACCATAGGCAGTAATACCAGCCGATTATAGGGTCCAATAGATATTTAAATCACAAGCTAAATATTAAGTTTTCTAGAGTTACGCTCAACTAAGTTGAAGATTCCTGTTAATGATCTTTATAATGAAATTAATATTAAAAAATAAGAAATAAAAGATGTAAAATTAATGCAACTAAAGTTTCAAAAGGATTTTCTTGAATTTAAACAAAAAATGATAATTCAAGAATATTATGATAATAATTCAATGGATGAATGAGAAACTTCAAACAATGATAATATCTAAAAAATTTCCGAAAATTTCGTTTATCTCATGCAACTTATTGAGATGATAACCAGAAAATGGTTAATTAATGTCACAATTAAAATCAATAATGAATTAATTTTAGAAACCACTGCATTATTTGATATTGATGCTGATTTGAATTGTATTAGGTAAGGGTTAATTCGTACAAAATATTTTGAAAAAATGTCCCAATTCTTAAAATCTGCATCTGGTAACAAATTGCAAATTAGATATAGATTGTCGAAGTCTAAAATAATAAAAAACAATGTTTCATATAAAATTGCTTTTATTCTTGTTAAAAATCTAAAGCAAAATGTTATTTTATGAATACTCTTTATCAATTTAATTCAACCATTTTTTGTTAATAACATGTATTGAGACACATTATTTCAAAAGAAAAATTGTTTTCAATTTTGTCTCAAAATGGCAAACCGAACATTTGAATAAATTAAAAGACAATTCAATTTTTGAATTAAATTGTTTAATTGAATGTAAAGAAAAACATTTAATGTATTTAAAAAATGATCTTGAATTTAAAAGACTTGAAACTCAACTAAATAATGTAAAATTGAAGGAAAAAATTTCTAATTTAGAAATAGAAATGAAAAATTCAATTTGTTCTTGTTTGCCTAATGCTTTTTGGAGTTGTAAGTCTCATATAGTAGATTTACCATGTAAAAATGATTTTAATGAAAATCATATTCCAACAAAAGCCAAACCTTTACAAATGAATAATGACGTTTTGACTCATCGTCAAAATGAACTTAATGACTTGCTTAATAAAAACTTAATTCGTAAGAGTAAGTCTCCTTGGAGTTATTCAGCATTTTATGCTAATAAAAACGCTAAAATAGAATGAGGTGTATCTAGGTTAATAATTAACTATAAACTTCTTAATAATTCTCTTAAATGGATTAGGTATCCCATACCTAATAAAAACGACTTAGTTGATAGATTACATAATGCTAAACTATTTTCAAAATTTAATATGAAATTTGGTTTTTGGCATATTCAAATTAAGGAGTCTGAAAGGTATAAAACTGCATTTACTGTTCCATTCGGATAGTTCGAATGAAATGTCATGCCCTTTGGACTTAAAAATGCTCCATCTGAATTTCAGAGTATAATGAATGAAATATTAATTATTATTCAAATTTTATAATTGTTTACATTGATGATGCTTTAATTTTTTCATCTAATATAGATGAACATTTTAAGCATGTTAAAATCTTTATCAATGTCATTGAGAAAAATGGTTTAGCAATATCACCTTCTAAGATTAGTCTTTTCTAGACTAGGATTAGATTTTTAGGATTTCGCATTCATAATGGAACAATAATCCTATTCAAAGATCAATTGAATTTACTTTTAAATTTCCTAATGAAATTAAAGATAAAAATCAACTCTAGAGATTTCTAGGAAGCTTGAATTACGTTGCTAATTTTTTCCTAATCTTAATATTTTGTGTAAACCCCTTTACTAAATATTAAGAAAGAATCCTTTGCAATGGTCAAATGAACATACCAATGTTGTAATATTAATTAACAAAATCCCCTGTCTCTATATTGTTGATTCGTTTCCACGTAAAATAATAGAAACTGTTGATTGTGATTTAGGATTTGGAGGAATTCTAAAACAAAAATATAACGGCAAAGAATGGGTGGTTCAATTTGTTTCTAAATATTAGAATGAATGTCAATGTAATTACTCTACAATCAAAAAAGAAATTTTAGCAATTGTTTTAACGATTTCCAAATTTCAAGGAGATTTGTTAAACAATAAATTTCTTTTACGTAAAAGTTGCTAAAAATGTTTTTTTAAAAGATGTTCAAAACATTGCTTCAAAACAGATTTTTTTTAGATGGTAATAAATTTTATTTGTTTTTTATTTTGAAATTGGGCATTTTAATGGATCATCAAACTCTCTTCCTAACTTGCTTACTAGTGAATTTTTGCCAAAGATACCTCCTAAAAAAGACACGGATAAGGGAAAGAAACTGTTAATCCTCAAGAAAGGATTAACTAATGTCAAAACCTGGTTAGATGTTTGTAAAACCTCCAATGCCTTCACTAATGATCAAAGAAGAACCTCTAAACCAATGTCTCTTAATAACCAAACACAACCTTCATTGTTCGATGAACAAATGACTCCAGAATTCCTCAATACATTAGCCACTGCTCTCAAATCCTCAATGAAGTCCATAGACATTAGACAAGATTATAATAAAAGAGTAGGAATAGCACCTCCAGTATATATATATATATATATAAAGCAAATTGACCTTTTTACTATTTTAACATGCATTTAAGGTTTTTTTTTTTTATTTGATGGAAAAATTGTATTAATACAACCTATCATATAGAGATGTTCTGTCCTATAACATATAAAACTAATATATACATATATATAATGGGAAAAAGTTTACGTTGTCAGCGGCTTTCGTTTTAAAAATAGAGCATACTTATTAGTTATCAATTAAATTATAAAGTTATTTAAAAAATTATTCTAGCTAATTTATTAATATACATTTATTCTATTGTAATCTATTATTATATATAATCTCTGAATATTTTTTTTCAACGTGTCTTCTCAATAATACCTTCCTTTTTAATAGTGTCTCTTCGATGTTAACTTTAGGTAATATACCTTTTCAATATAACTTTTTGGAGAAATTGCAAAAAAAAAAACCCTCTAAACTTTAACTTAGATATGGATTGATCCTCTAAACCTTTAAAATGAGGTTTTTGATATCATAAACTTTCATAAATTAGCAAATAACTACCATAACCCCTTTAAACTTTAATTTTTGTATGTAAATATCCTCTAAACTTTGATTTTTGTATGTAAATATTTTTTAAACTTTGATTTTGGTATGTAAATATCCCCTCCAAAATCAAAGTTTAGGGTGTATTTACGTACCAAAATTAAAGTTTAAGAGTTATATAGGTTGTTTTGCTAATTTATCAAAGTTTAAGAAATAAAAAATTTCACTTTGAAAATACATGGGGTCTCGTACCTAAGTCAAAGTTTAGGAGGGGTTTTTTACATTATCCCCTAACTTTTTTTTTTAAATCCATTTCCTCTTCAACATTAAATTTTTGTATTCTTTAGTATTATCTTTTCATATTAAACTTCAATAATATATTTTTCTTTAATAGTATCTCTTTGGTATTATTTTAAAACTGAAGAGGCACTATTAAAAGAAAAAGGTAAAATAAGTTTTAATATTATTGGTGATTTTGTAGGAACACCAATAATCAAAAGTTAATATTGAAGAGAAATATTATGATAAAAATGTAATACCAAATAGGTACTTACTAAAAATTAACACTAATAAAGCATGATTTTAAGAAAAGAGTAGTACTCAAAAGGTATATCAATAGAAAAGCTTCCAAAATTCTATATATTATAATATAACAGAATTGATATAGATTATTAGCATGTTAACTATAATAAGCACTTAAATAACTTTATAATTTCACCAATAAGTATACTCTTTTTCTAAAATGATAACTTAAGTATAACATGGATTTTTGCCAATAGTATCTAGAATTTTGGAAGTTTTCGACTAAAATACCTTTTCAATATTGCTTTATTTTTTTAATGATGTCCCATTGATGTTTAGTTTTAGTAGGTGCCTATTCAGTATAATATTTTAATCTTAGTAGCTCTTCATCATTAACTTTTTATTAATTAATATTTTTGAAAAGTTACCATATATAATTTAATTTACCTTTTTGCTTTCATTATATTAACATTTGGTATGGTAACTCTCTAATATAAAATAAATACCGAAGATGCACTATTAAAAGAAAAATGTATTACCAAAAAGATATTTTTAATAAAAATGGTAATATCAAAGAGATCTCTTACCAAAATTTGACACTGAATAGGCACTTAATATGGAAGGTAATATTAAAGAGGTATATTGTCAAAAGTTAATACTAAAAAGGCATTATTAAAAGAAGGTACTATTGAAAAGGTACGTTAATGAAAAATCTTCCAAAATTATATTTTTCAATAGATATATACATGTTATTTTTATTATATATATAATCTACATGCTATATATGTTAGCAAGTTTGATAGAAGATAAGCATATATACTTACACACACACACACAATATATATATATATATATATAATGACTATGAAAGAAATCTTCACATATATTTCAAGTTGTAAGGATTAAAATCACATTTCATACTTGTAGGCTTCAATGTCGATATTGTTCTTTCCTTCTTTTTTTCCCTTTTGGCTAGAGTCATCGTCCTTTTTTCAAAGACTTCAAGAACGGTAATTTACATAAAGGAGGTTTTAAGGTTATTTGTTATTTACATAGGTACTTACAAAAATGGTGAAGAAAATATAATTAGGAAACATGATTCTATTTAAAGTCCATTTGACATGCCAAATGTGCTTTAAAATTAGTAACTAAAGGTATTTCTTAGACATCGATTTATTTTGGTAGTTATACTTTAATGATTTATTTATTTTTTTATGAAAGCTACTAAGTTTGAGATTTTGCAATTAATTATACTGTATTTAGCAACTAAATTGTTAATTTGGTAGCCAAAAAATATTCCTTCCACTTCTAAAATTACTCTTAGTGTATTCGCTACAAATGATAAATTTGGTAGCTAAAGGTAACGTTTTGCTACTATAATATATTGGTAGCTAAAGATTGAATTTGTTGTGTTCTAGACCTGGAGTAGCTCAAAACACCACAACAAACAAAGTTTCAATTTGGGTTTTCTCAAACACCCATATCCAAATGTTACTATAGGACTAGTTAACTCGTAACCCTAATAATTAGAAACTTTTTAGTTAAATGATTGAAAAAGGTAACAAAAATTAGGAACTTTTGAGTCAAGTGATTGAAAAAGGCCCATTAGTATTTGTTGGCATAGCTATAACTACATCAGATTGGCATTGTTGACCAACTTAGTCAATTAAGGTTTTATTAATGGTCGACCTAGATTATAACTTCATAACTGGATTCCTATTATGTAACCCTAGTTTGGTTGTTTAAGGTAATTTTGTTGTTACCTAGTTTAGCCTATGAGATTTCACTATAGTCCTTTGAGATAGTTTTACTAACTTTATCATATATGATTAATTATCCTTCTTTTGTCATATTTCATAAACTCTATTTGTAAGCTAAGGTTTTACTTTGAGACAAAACTTATTTACAAAAACCTATTATATAAATAAAGAATGATGTTCTTACTAAGATTTTATTAATCTATATTCATCTTCTCTAAATTTTTTCTAATTGTAGATTTAATACGATTAAGGTTTAGAGTTTCCTATTAATTTTAACATTAGATTAAGTTTCTTAGGACTTAACTCTGTAATTTGAGTTTATTATTATTTTTTTCAAATAAGAGTTTTAAGGTTTTCCCCATTAGTTTTAGATTGCATCTTTTAGTTCTTAGTTTGAAATTTTGATTTTGCAATTCAACTCTCTTAAGTATTAAGGTTTTAGATGTTCATTACTTATATAAGATTCCTATAGTTTTGCAACTAAGTTTTATTGTCAGCAAATTCTAATTTCTATATTTTGATCATAAATTGGAAATAGTTAAGACTTAGAACTTATTAGTTTTGCTAAGGCCTTTAAGTGGTCTTTCTCCCTTTTATAACATTCGGTGGCTTCTTACTAAAGTAAATTATGAGAGAGACCTCAAAGCTATGAAACTTATGTAGATATTATATCATGACATTTTTTAGATTTGATTTCTTTATTATTTTTTTTCAATTTCCTCCTTTATGCATTCAAATTTTCTTTACTAATATAGTTCCTAATATCATTATTGCTTATTTGAATTCTTTTATTTATTAGGTAGTAGTCATTATTATTATGTATTATAAATATTTTTATTTTGATGCATTTGTACTTATTTCTATCTTGGTAGCATTCTTACCAAATGTCCTTATCTCAAAGGAATGTAGGAGGATAGGTAATCAAATTGAGGATTTTTATAATTAGGAACTTGAATGAATTATTCACTTCACTGTATGGAATAAGGAGGGAACTAAATTATATCCTAGAAGAATGGAATAGATATATCATGGGTTATTATTTTGTTTAGTCAAACAAAAATATTTATATTGAATAAATAAGAGATAAAATTAAGATTAAAAAAAAAAAGACACATACATTTAAATGTCACTATCATAGCTCCAAACCTTAGTCGTTGTCACCACATATGCTATACAGATCATAGCTGTAATTATCACCACCTATCCAAACTTAGTTTACTCTTTCTTGTGATCCTTATCATGAACATGAGCTTTAAATTATGTTTAGGTATGAAGATAAGGTAAGTCATGAATAAACACCTCTAAGTTAAACCGTGAATGAAAGCTTTAAATTATGTCCAAACATGATGAAATATGAGAGCTGGTTTGATAAGCTAATTGATCAAACTAATGAAAAAAATTAAGTATGTTATGTTTAGACATCAACAAAATCAAAAGTATAGATAAGGTAAAAAAAAAGTTAGAGAGAGAAAGCAAGGATGTGAGAAATGGTAGGCGTGATGGTTCCAAATGGTTCATGGTGAGTCTAATTCAAGTCATGGTGGCAGTTTGGATGAGTTGTGGTTGTAACTAAAGTGAAGAAAAAGATGCTGGATGATAGTGATAGAATTTGTTAATGAGTAAGGCTATAATAGCCATTCATAAGATTCGACACATGAATAAGTATTCAACATTTAATGGGATTTCAAGCACATGAATTGCTTTTTGTGGCAAGTAAATATTATAATAAACTCATTTTATGGAATAGAAGGAAATAAGAATTTTATGGAAAAGAGGAATTCACCAGCTATGGATGCTATCGAATATAATTGCTGATGTAGTTAAATCGAAACAAGTTTACTGAAACAATCTAGTTTTTGAATGTGATGTGATGTGATGTTGTTCACCACTCAAGAGATGGAGAAGAATTATAATGTGGATAAAATTGATAGTGCAAAACTGTCCCTTTGTGTTCAATGAATCAATATATATATATATAGAGGAAAGAGGAAAGAGGAAAGAATTCTCTTATAACTACCAGAACTAACTACTAAACCAATTTTCTACGTGTAAAATAAATATAACTCTAGTATATATTAACATAGCCCCCCCTCAAGTTGGCGTGTCACGAAGACCCAATTTTACATGTGGGGATCACAAAGCTTTCTTAGTAACTGATTTGGTCATCATGTTAGCAAGTTGGAAGGTGAAAGGAACATGGACCATACGAAGAAAACTAGATGAAACTTGATCTCGTGTAAAGTGGACATCAATATCCAAATGTTTCATCCGTTTGTAAAGGCAAGGATTAAGAGAAATCTACATAGTAGATTTGTTGTCACAAAATAACGTGACAGGAAAATAAATCTTTATTCTAAGATCATGAAGAATATAGGACATCCATAACAATTCTTTGGTAGTGTACGACATGCTACGATACTCAGCTTTTGTAGTAGAAGTAGCAATGGTGTGTTGCTTCTTATTCTTCTAAGAAACAATAGTGGAACCTAAAAAAATGCAATAACCAAACAACGACTTTCGATCCATAATAGATGAACCCCAATTCACATCAGAGTAAGCAACTAAACTGAAAGAATTATTAATAGGATAAAAAACTCCTAAAGTTAATGTTCCTTTCAAATAATGTAACACATGAAACAATGCATTGAGATGAGCTATGTGTAGTTGGTTAAGAAATTAACTTAACAAATGCACCTCAAAACAAAGATCAAGTGCCATTAACATTAAGTACAATAACCAACTATCAAGTCGATGATAGTAAGTCAAATTAGGAAGAAGATCACCAGAATCAGCAAAGAGTTTAAGGCCAACAGGAAGAGGAAATTAGCAGCAGAATATCCAGCATCTAGAAGAAGATCAAGAATGAACTTGCGCTGTTAGATAAAAGTACCAGATGAAGAATGACAAATCTCAAGACTAAGGAAAAATTGAGCTAAACTAAGATCCTTGATAGTGAACTAAGCATCAACTACAGCCTCGAGAGAAGAAATAGAGGATTCATTTGTTCCTGAAAGCAACATGTTATCTACATAAAGCAATACCACTAGAAATCTAGCATTAGTAGACATAGTAAACAAGGAGTAATCATATTTAGATTGTACAAACCCATAAGATAAAAGAAATTTTATAAGCTCAATATTCCATTGTCTCAAAGCTTAGCATAGACCATATAAGGATTTATGTAATTTGCAGACTTGAGATAGTTAAGGCTTAGTATATCCTTGTAGTGGAATCATATATAATTCCTCATCAACAAAGCCATGCAAGAAAGCATTGTTGACATCCACTTGATATAAAGACCATCCTTTTAAAGTAGATAAAGCAATTAAAATACGAACAGTACTAAGCTTAGCTACTAGAGAAAAAGTATCATGGAAAT
The DNA here is from genome assembly GCA_024138015.1 of Lumnitzera littorea. Classification (NCBI taxonomy): domain Eukaryota; kingdom Viridiplantae; phylum Streptophyta; class Magnoliopsida; order Myrtales; family Combretaceae; genus Lumnitzera; species Lumnitzera littorea. The sequence goes on from JAMXBB010000007.1 coordinate 97,075,585, forward strand.
CAATACCCTCTATTTGTGTATACTCTTTAGCTACCAAACAAGCTTTATACCATTTAATAGTACCATTTAGTTTATATTTGATTTTAAAAACCCAGTTAGAACCTATTGCTTTCTTTCCTTTGGGTAAGCTAATAAGTTCCTAAGTTTCATTATTTTTTAAAGCATCTAATTCCTTTTGCATAGCATCAATCCATTTTTTTTTGTTTATAAGCTTGAGAATAACAAGTTGGTTCTTGTATAGTTAATACATTTGCAAGAGAAGCCACATAATCTAATGGGTAAGAAAGAAAAGATGTATCTAACATGTGTATTTAGAAGGAAAAGAAAAGGACTAGACTCAAACGAAGTAGCATCAGATAAGAATTGTGATCATTGACAACAAGACAAAAAATCTAATAGCCAAGCAGGAGATTTATGAGGCCTATTTGACTTGCGCAAACATATATCATTTCGATCCCCGATCTAAACAAAGAAAAACAGATAAGGGGGGTAGATAGGGAAACCTAAAATCCTTGCACATCTCATGTTTGACTAAAGTAGCAACCTAATTTGCATGCACATTAGCTTTTTGACTAATATGACAAAGAACAAGAAAGAAAAATGTTCTTTAAAGCTAAGATATCCTCAACAATTAAGCCATATTTCCATGGCAAATTAACATATTTTTATAGAACACTACACACCTACAAGCTATCTAACTCCACAACAATCTTTCTCCATCCTTCATCTTTTGCTAATCTTAGGCCTTCTCGAATTGCAACAGCCTCTACAACTTCAACATCATCTGTACTCCATGGAATAGCCACTGTAGCAAGGAGATTTCCATCAGTATTTTATGCAATAAGACTAAGACCTGTTGCTCGTGAAGAGGAGCAAATTGTAACATCAACATTTAGCTTTATGTAACTTGCTAATGGAGGAATCCAACTGCTATTATTGATAATAGGAAAACCTGCAACACCCTACCTATCTATAATATCAAAGGAATTAGCCAAAATAGTCATTTCACTTAATGAGTCATTGATTTGTTTTATCACTAAATCAATACAAGGACTCTTATTTCCAAACTCACATTCACATATATGTTTCCATGCATGCTAAATAATAAGAAAACAATGATGTATGATGGATCTTTAGTCCCCATTCAAATTTTGCAAATAAAGTAGTAATTGATGTAGCCATGAAGAAAAGTTATTAGTATTAGACAAATCAATACAAATTCTTAATTGTTGGAACCACATTACTTTAATACATGTATAATAGAGCACTATATGCTTTATAGTTTCATCATGAGAGCAAAAATTACATTGGCCATCTCTTCTATAATGTCTCTTAAGCAAGTTAAGATTTGAAGCCACCAAATTATTATATCATCTCTAAATAAAACGTTTACTTTTTTGTGGTACTTTTATATGTTAGATTAGCTTCCAAAGCTTAGTGTATTGTTGATTTACATGCATACTCTTAACTAGAGCTTGATGCTTATTTTGTAGCCATTTCCTCTTATATCCTGATTTGATTGTCAACAACCATTTCTTACATATGGCCATACAATTTTATCCTCTTGATCTTGCCACGGAAGAGCAATAGCGTTAATTGCACCTAATTCTTTGTTTGAAATGGTATTCTCAAGAGAACTTAGATTCCATCTCTTATTTGTCCTATTAATCAACTTTGCCACCCTCATAATAGACATCCTAACTTCATCATTTGTAGGATAGATTCTCAAATAGTAGGCACCTAAGGGTCTTTCCAAACAAAAACATTATTACCACTTGCAATCCTCTAATAGAAGTTTGCTACAATCAAATCCTTACCTCTTTAAATACTCTGCCAACACTAAGAAGCTCTATCACCAAACCTTGAATCAAGAAAATCCCTATCCTCAAAATAAATACATTTCAAAATCTTAACCCACAAAGCATTTGGATTCTCAACTATTCTCCAAGCTACTTTAGCAAGCATAGCATCATTAAAAGATTCCAATCCTAACCCATAAAATATTTGGAAAGGACATGTTATTCCAAGATTTCCAATGAATTTTCCTATTATTAGAGTCACCACTCCACCAGAACTTAACTATAATGGATGTGACCTCTTAACACCATTTTTTCAAAAATTTAAACACACTCATGTAATAGTATGGAATGGCATATGCTACAAATTTAATAAGTATCTCTCTTCCACTAGGTGAAAGAAGCAAACTTAACCAACTATGTAACTTAGATTTGATCCTTTCCTTAACAAAGTTTAGACCCTCAAATTTAAATCTGCCCTAATCTAGGGGGAGACCTAAATACCTTAACAAGAGTATTACCATTAAAAGTTAAAGATCACTTTTGAAAGTTCACCTTTTAACTAGATGTAGAACAATAAGCATGCATTAAGTATTTAAATTTCTCCAAAACAACATTACTGGCTTCAAAGAATAACATTGAATCATTAGCCAAGAAAAGATGCGTAAACTCTAGACATTGTTCCTTAATTCAAATTCCCTTTGCTATTACTTTAGATTCATTCTCTACCCATTCATCTCAATCATTTTGTATCAAAAAACCTTTGCTTCTTGATCTCCTCATGAAAGTTGACTGATGAAAGAATTTTGTATATTAATCCCCCCATTTCAACCAATTTATTCGTTCCCTTTACTACCCATATAATTCTTCTCTATTCACTACACATGTTACCTCCCTTCTTAGATTCTTCTCTGCAATAAGATTCACCTCATAGGAAAGCTTGGCTTGTTCTCATCATTAATCATCCTACAACTGTTGGATTAGTTTAATATTATTGCTAATATTGGAACTTTTCCACTATAAAAGAGCTCTTTTATAGTCCATTCTCCTACATATGAGTTCGAAAAGATTAGGAGAATAATAATTCTCCTTCCATGCATCCTCAATAGTTTGCTTGCACCCATCCTCAACAAGCTGATTATTTTCAAATATGAAAGATCTTGATCCCTTTTTGTCTATCTTTCTTGTTTCTATAATGAGAGTTGAGTGATATGAACCATTTGCTTCAAGATTGGTGATTTGAGTTTCAAGAAAGTTTTGAATCTATTCAGAATTACCCAATGCATGGTCCAATCTTTCCTTGATCAACTCGTTTTCTCTACTATTACTCTAAGTATATGACTGCCCTTAGAAACCCAGGTCTATAATTTGGTAGTCCTTAAGTAAATCTTGAAATGAAAAAAATATGCCTTATCGGTTTATCCCCTCCTCTTAGCTTTTCCTCTTGATGTAGCACTTCATTAAAATCACCCATAACCAACCACGGATCATTGATATAAAGAGCTACAGCTCTTAATTTTTCCTAAAATCTTAATATGCTAAAAAAGATAGGAGAGGCATAACAACATGAAATTCTACCACCCTCATTCCTATTTTCATCCTACACTTAGGTATCAATCAAATTGGCATCAAATTCCAAAACATTAACCTTAATCTCACTCCTCCACTAAAGGGCCAAACCCCTAGATAATCCTCTAGGATCTACATAAACATATTTATCAAACCTCATTCTTCTATGCAATAGCTTGATCTTAGGCAAGAGATTCCTTGTTTCAATTAAGAAAACAAGGTTAGGTTTGATCTTTTAATAAGACTTTTTAGCTCATCAACTATCAAGGAGGCTAACCTAGGCTCTGATAGCTCCAATTAATAGAAATCATGGTGACCTGGTGGCTTTAGGCCAACTACCAAGGCCCTTTATAGAAAATATATCGTACTCTTCAACATTAATTTCCATAAGTTTTGACACAAATTGTAGACACCCTCTCACCACTTTCTTTCTTTGAACACGGGTACTTTTGTAATGTCTCTACATAACTCTCTTACTACCAGGGTCCCCCTCACACTTGACACTTTACCCCTTTTCCATACATCATCATACTCAGCTACTTCCTCTATATTCTCTCTACTCCTTTTTAATGAAAGGCTATTAAGTGCTTTAGCTAATGGTGAAGCACTGATAAGAAGATATGAAATAATCCTAGGAGAAGAAGCCGTACTTAATGGAGATGGTCTATCACATCTAAAGTTGTAGTAGTTTGCTTTAGTCATAGATCATCACTAGGATTCTTTGGTTCATCAATAAATTTCAAAGCATCTTAGTTAGGTTGTTTGGGAAAATTGTCAAACATCTCATGAGCAATGATAGAATTCTCTTCATATGAGTTAAACAATGGAGTTAAGACTTGTAATTGAACCTGAGAAGAAGGTTATGAAGCTTGATCACGTTTGAACCATTGGGAATCAACTTGTACCATCTTTTGAAAGTTCTTAGGCACAAATGGGATATCATAGGAAATAGGGTTTTGTGGTGGTATAGATAGGGTTGAGAAAGGAGGATCAAGTAGGGAATCATGTTTAGGGATTGAAAGGGAGTTGGAATTAACAAGAAGGTTAAGATCAAAAGGTTGGGATAAGGTGTTAGGGTTTTGATATATCGGTGTTGGGTCATACGGTGAAAGAGGAATCGAAGGTAGGGAAAGGGTTTGAGATACCTTGATTGGAGCAATTAGGTCAATAGGGGCTCCATAAGGTGTTTTACCAAGTAAGTGCATTTGGCTAGAGTCCTTTGATAGTGGTACATGTGAAGCAATAGAGGTTGATGCTGACTTGGATAAAGAATCCATGTAGTCATTCGAGTCTACTTCCACATCACCCTCCTTATTAGTAACAACAAATTTTTCTCTTTCCTTTGACATAAGGACACAACATTGGTCTTGATTGACACTTGGATTTGAAAGAGAATGCTTAATAAATGGACTACCCTTCAATATAGCCGAAAAATTAGGATCCACACTAAAATCCCTCACAATTAATTTTGAATTTAGACTTTCCTTTTTAGTACTTTTTTTCAAACTTGCTTTGATTGTGCCATCATCAACATCTAATGAAGTTTTCCAATCCTCTTCCTATTTTTGATCATTTTCCTTATGATCTTCTAATCTAGCTCTTAAATTTGAATAAGCTTTAAGTCAAGCACCAAATTTTCTTTCAATTGAGTTATTCATATTAGTTAATGTGCGTTTTTGAGCCAAATGTCCAATGTAACCACACGAATAGCAAAAGTTTGATAAGCGTCGATATTTCAAATTTTCCTACAACTTACCCGATTGTATGGTTCTAACTCAAATACCAACTATGAGGGGATTGGATTGATCAAATTGAACTCTTGCTCTAAGAAAGTCTATCTTGATAGTGCCAAAGGACTCCACCTTAAGTACCTCTCCAATTTTTCAACCAATAATTTCCGCATTTTTTAATGACAACATAGCTAATGGCAACCTATGGATTTGTACCTAGATTTTTAAATGCGAGAAATGCAATTCTTCAAGCTTTTGTGGTTTGTCCCATTTTTGGATAACAAAGGGATAACCCATCACTGACCATGGACTAAAGTTCATTACTTTTCTAAAGAAATTCTCATCCTTAGTAGAGATCAAATAAAAATTTTCACGTAGGAGAGAAATATCAAACTCGCCAAAGTGCTTTCCAAACTCTTTTTAAAATATTGATATCTCCTTTCTTATGGAACACCTTGTCCATATACACCTTACGCACCAACTAGTGATGTGTTAGAACTCACCAAGTCCAGAATCTCTAATTCATCTTTCTCCCTTTCCTCATGTTGTATCGAGAGAGCCATGGGCAATAGACCTAAAGAATTGCAAACGAAGACAAGGTTAGAGACTAAGACTCATCATAATAGAGATTCTGAAACTAAGATTCAAAACAAAGCGAACTGATACAAAACCACTGAACTTAGACATAAAAAATGAAATGATAACAAAAGAAAAAAAAGGTAGAAAAGGATACACAATAAAGCAACACATATGATGAACAACATAAGATACTACACTTAGAAAAATTAAGAAATAAAATCAAAAGACAAAACAAATTCAATTCTTTAAAAAACAAAGTGCACCACATCGGATGTGATCATGCCTACCAAAGGGTAGAGAGTCTCTCTCTTCAACCTATAGAGAGAATTCCCTCTCTATTCAATGATATAAATAGTCTAAAAGTGTGAAATGAAATATAGAAAAATATAGATTTGCATCAATCCTACTACATTTTTAGTGACCAATCTTAATTTGACTTAAACCTTACCTTTCCAAGTTGACTTTGTCAATCTACTTCTATTTCAAATATGATCAAATTTTATTATTTCTATAATAAATTCTAAATTAAGTGCTCATTAACTCTTGGTAATTAAGATGGGATTAATGTTTGATTAACGTATTCAAAGGAGTACCCTGTTGAATTGCTTGAGTAGCCTTAATTAGTCCATTCATAAGCATAGTTTAGTTATACGTTCACATACATTTATGAGTAACTTATATGTATTTAGATGCATAAATCATATGCATAAACTTTAGGCCAATTATAAACTTGTCCATTAGACCAAAATAGATTGCATGTAAGACTTTAATAACCCATTTTGTTTTAAAGTCTCATAAGCTTGTATAATTATATAACGACTTATTCACTAACCAAAATACTCGTGAGCTAATTAAATTATACATGTAGTGACTTAAAACTTAGATCATATTAAGTTAACTAAGCTTAATTGAACTTGATTCCATATTTAAGGTTAATTTTAAACCTAAGCCCATTGACAAATCAAAACATACGAGGCTAAAACTTAAACTCATACTTAAGACGAGAGACCTAGCATATGAATACATAAACACCCAAATAGATTGCTTCACGTAATACTCTTACTGTCATGCCACTAAATTAAGCACATCACGTACATAAAACACAAGATAAGTTTTCTTTTAAAAAAATATTAGAATAATTAGTAAACCTACAATTTTAGAAAAATCATCGAAGTTTCATGTTGCAAAAATCACAACACACAATTAATGCAATCAACTTCACATTCATAAGATGCATTTTTTCAACATTTAACAATACGTGTATTATATCAACAATATGCTAGGAGGTTTAAGATCAAGATAAACATCAAGAATTTCAAGTATTTAGAAAAAAAAATAAGTTATTTAAATTCGTGCTTATATTATAAGAGGCTTTGATATCACTATTTTGTTTTTAAGTAGCATGCAAACATATATTAAAATAACAAAAATTCTTTGAAAGTTTTCTATAAAAAAACTCTCCAAAGGATCCATGTAATAATATGATAATACCAATCACATTATTATACAACGCTACATTCACATCTTGTCAAGCTATACATCATACTCTCATGTTTCACATCATCACCATGCACCATTAGGGGTATTCAGTTGCTACAAATAACCACCCTCAACACTTTTACCCCAACTTAAACTTCAAGTTGCAAACACTTGCATAACCTTATGTAGTTAAGGATTGTACCATAATTTAGTAACTAGATTGAGTCCAAAATTGGAATCGAGAATTGAAATTGGAATTCCTCTTGAATCCCTCACTTCAAGAGTATGGGAAACTAATATTAAGTTATTATCTAGCTATACAAATTGCAGTTAAACTTCAATCTATAGTTTTATATATTAGTTCATAGATTGGAAGAATTTAATAATAAGATATACGAATATAGATGGGGAGCTAGGAGATGATGCTAACAAGGAGCTTTATTTATCGGTATAAATATGTTAATTCATCATTTTTAGAATCTTCACTTAGGATAAGTACTAGCTTACAGTTAAATACATTTGTATGTTCATTGATCTGATGTATTGAAAAAGTATCTAATTTAGGCCTTTCGGTGAGACTAATGGATAGCTCATAATTATCATCCATGGAATGCACATTTGCTCACTTTAAACCAATTAAGTTAGCACATCATGTATACATATGAAACTGTACTCACATAGGCTAGATGAAGGGCTTAAGCTTATATGACTTTTAAGACTTAAAATGAATCACAAGCCTTCACCACCAATGTATAGCATTGATGCCAATTTTGATGCATAAGCCTAAGTCGTTTATCCAATTTTCTTTTTTTTTTTTATCTAATTCTCATATCATTTAATTGATTTCCTAAAGGTAGGAACATCACAATGTTTTAATCAATTTTAACTATAAAACTTTACAAAATTATTTCAATTTAGCATCTTTATCATTTAAGGATACCATTGGGGTAAGTTTGAATTGAGTTTTGCAAGACTTGAACCAACCAAGTACCCCATAGGGCCTCCCAAAACCCTATAGGGTTTTCACCATATTTCTAGAACTTGGCTCTATGAGATCTTGTAAAACTTGTTAAAAACTCGACCCAATCTGGTAATGCAAAAAAATAAAAATAAAAAAGGTAAATAAAAAAAATGATTTGTGGATGTATACAAATAAAGTAAATGACATATGGTTTGTCTTGAATAATAAACCAAAAGATGTATGGTTATTCAAGACCAAATCAACTTCTTTTTACTTTAAATTAATGGACAATTAATGAAAAGGGGGGGGGGGGGGGGGGGGGATTGAGGAATGTGGTTGGGTAATTGAGAGAGAGAGAAAGTAAAGGTAATAGAAGAGAGTCATAAAGAATATGAGACTATGAGAGAGAGGAAGAGATGGGGCTAGGTTTCTTTTAAAAGGTAAAGCATGAAAAATACGAGATATCTTTTATTAATTATTATGATTTATTATTTACAACTAATAAATTACTAATAATATCATATTTATATATTATTATTTTTATTCGAGTTTAGGTTTTTTGTCTGTTTTTTTTTTCTATATCTTAAAACTCGACTTGGAACCCTATAGAGTTTAAGAGCCACTTTTACAAATCTCTATAGGGTCAAACCTTATAGGGTTTTTATTAGGAATATAATCAATCAGTTTCACGATGAATAAGTTAATTATTATCACTAAACAAAATAAAATTATTAGTAATTTTACTTTGTTTGGTTTAGCAAGTCAGAAACCTTATAATGACCTGCTTGGTGGCATTCCTATTATCATTGACTAATGCTAACTCCAAATCAAATTACTTAATTTTGAATGGTTTAACTTGGATTGTGCATCTCCCCTAAATACTAAATCTCAATATTTCTTACATTATACATGATCCTCTATGCCCGCTTTGTAGTAGTCATGCAATGCCTAAATATAGACTCTTCAAATGCCTAACTATATTTCTTAAGCCACTAAAGCTATAGGAAAGATCCATATGATCCAAAAAGTTGTGAACCTACACTTGTAATCATATCTTTCCATTTTGATATCTTAAATCAATTTGTTAACAAATATGTTATTAAGAATTTGATTTTACACTTGTTTTTGAGAAAATTTGACTTAATTAGGTATTAAAATAGCCATAAAATTTTGCGTTGCTTATGCTTGATCAAGTGCCTTAGGGTATGTAATTCACAATTATGACTTAAACGAATCCTACTTTGACGGGTCACTGCCATGCAATTCACAATTATGACATAAACGAATCCTACTTTGACGGGTGACATCCATTCATAAGTCCTCTCGATCATATCTAATAATTAACTCAATGATGACTTGCCAATATGCCGTATTTTATTGACATCAATGTATGATAATCTACATATTGAGTATATATGATGATTTTGAGTTTAAAGATCAATAATGTCGGTTCATTAAGGAAGGAATCAATGACACTTAAAGGTAGTACTTGTTAAATAGTTGATTATGTCCATTAGCGCATTAACTTAGGATTCTTCAATTTTTTTTTTTTTAAAACTTAGTTCCTTTAATCATTGAGTACAGCCTAGATCAATACATGTGATCATCTTGTATCGATGTCTTCCCCAAGAACTCTCTTAATTACGAACCTTCGTAAGATTAACTTAACATGCTTTGCTATACATTAGTGCCAAATGCAAATAAGATTTTATGGATTAAACTCTAAAGGTCATTCATCTAGTGTCTCATCATTACATACACAAACCAACATGCTTATCATGTTCCAATTTATAGTAGCCATCAAAATGGGTTGAAAAATTTCAACGAAGTTATTAAATATTGTTTACAATTGGATGCCTTTTGCTAATGTATGAAAGGGTACATGATAGGAATTAAGGACTCGTCACCCCTTCTCATGCTTGTCGATTGGCTACTTTAGTCCACTAAACTCACTTGCAACATTTCATAGAAGAGGCCGAGATCCTCTAGTAAGCCAACTTGACGAGGTACTCAAGCCTCCACTAGTTTACTATCTCTTGGTTAAAGGAAGATAGTCCTTGTCCTAACTTGTTCTTGGACTAGCATGGTAGTAAGCCGATCTATCTAGTTTTAGTATGAAAGTAGATGGATAGCTCGATCGACACTTTTGTTAGCTAGGCTATCCTACCTTTGAGCCTTCCATATGGTTTAATAACCTCTAACAATATTGCTAACCCAACCTCTAGATTATTTAGTAACCCTAAGCATCAACATTCATCTGACCTGAAGGCAAATCCCTATGCCTAACTTTACCAACAGAATAATCATAAGTGTAGATGCCTTCCTTACAATGTATGGATCGTATGGATCACCAGCACATGAGCCATCACCTTTTTCTCCATTTAACCCCTTATTCTAGGAACATAACATTTTTAGTGATCAACCTTTTAATGTAATTATATTATCTTTGTAAGTGACCCTAAAAAGGAAATTTTAAATAGCCTCATATATCATTAACTGCATAATCAATGAAAAACAAGTATTCCATTTTTCGAACCTTCATCTTCTGTCCTTGTTTTTGAGCTAGCTTTGGTTTGAATGAGTGAGTGAGTACTCTTATTTGGTTCCTTAAGCAAGAATCAATGACAAGTAACCCTTTAAGCCTTGTTTGTGCATGATATTAATGAGGTTCTTAGGTCCATGATTAACTTTTTGTATGTCATATTCGAGAGTTAGTGTATGGGGTAACTTACCTTCGACTTTCATCTACTTTTCTATCCATCTTGTGGAGAAGACCTACCTTAGTTCAAGTGTATGATTACTGACCACTGTGTATTCACCTACACTACTACATTAGTGTATGAGTTATAAGTTGAGTAGAGATAGTCATTTAAATGGGTCATGAAATTAGGATAAAGTGGTTGGATAGAATGTAGACTCATTGAAATGAATGTTCATGTCAGCTATGAAGTTGGGAGGATGCAATTTGGGATCATTATGATAGCACCAAGGCCATATAGGATTAGTAAATTATGGATCGGTTTTTAATGGCTGTTACAATATGGAAAATCAAAGACAAGTAGTAACTTTGAGCATTTTTCACCTTACAAGAGGTAAGGTACACGATTATAGATGGAATATAAGAGACTAGATCAGACTGAGAAACTAAAAGGAAGTGAGTTTTGTACACTAAAAGTTTTTCTAAAAGAGTAATAAATCGAAAACTGTTTTTGTTGTGAAGATAGTACTTATGCATTAATGAAACTATGATTGTACATTTGACATGTAGATAGAGTACGCTTGCTTATTGTTTGACTTATTGACTTTTCATGACATTTATAGCATTCAAGAGGTGTAAATGATGTTGTGCCTTAGATTAAAGTTAAGTTAAAATAGCTATAACCTAAAGTTAGAGGATGAAATTTCATGTTGCTACACATGCTTTTAGATATGTTGTAAAGCATGTCGTCCTATGTTAGATTGAGCATAAAATCATTAAGAAACTATTTTAACATAGAATCCGTAAGGTTCACAATTAATCTTCAATCACGAACAACTTAAGTAATTGAAATATCACCCAATTTTAACATCATTCATAAGTTCACTACATTTATTATAGATAGTCTTATGGTGGATCTCTCATATCCCTATCATTCTACATGGTATACGTCATAGTTTCAAAGGAAAAAAACAACTAAAAATGTGAAGTTATAAACTTAGTGAGAACTTGCAACTATCTTAGCATAACAATCATGCATAACATAATATGGTACTCAACAACTTGACGTTATGCAAGCTTAACTCATGATCATTTTATAACCTTGTTGCTGTATGCAAAATATAACGATTAAAGTAGATGTATTCCATAACGTATTCCCTTAGTCATTTACATATGTATATAGTTCCTAAAAGAGCTTGCGATGCAAATAGATTGAAATGCAGCTCCTAATGTTCTTTATTCCTACATCCAGCCCCCTTGTTCTTTTATACCTAAAGTTAGAAAAATATTAACTCCTTAGCCCCTTATAGAGTGAAGCAAGTACAAAAGTAAAGCAAGAAGGAAAAGCAACACAACAAAATATATTTACACCATTTGTGATCCAGTATCATGTAATGCAATGCAAGTGACATGCAAATGCCACTTTTTTATGGGAATTGGAAAATTAAGTTAAATCTCAAGAAGTCATAAAAGTGTTTAAGTTCAAGAAGGTGTAAGCCCTAAAAATAAGTCAAGTGACCGTAGGATCGAACTTAGTACACAAAATTTAGGGTGATTGGTTAAAGGATTCGATTAAACCTAAATTATAAACTATAGTTACAAATATTGGTAAAAATGACCCCGTAAACTTGAATTTAAGAAAATAAGTAATAAAGTAAGTGACTATAAAATTTTTAAATTTTAGATGTATTACTTGTTAATTATCGAAAAGGCGAAAAGTGCAATCTAATAATTAATGAATTACTAGAAATAAATTGTATGTATACTAAAAATCATAGAATGACTTAAATAATATTTATGAGTATTTATTTGTACCCCAAATGTATGTACGTATATATAAAAATACACGAAATTACTTAAAGTGCTTGAAATTAGCTAGAAAATTATAAAATAATTAAGGGAAAATCAGAAAAAAATAAGAGGAATAGGGAATGATCCATATTTGGTCGTAGCAGGTAAGGAATTAAAAGAACAAATTTTGGCTAATTAGAATTAAACACTTAAAAGGCAAAAATAGAAGAGGATAAGCCTTTATCTTGTCTAATTAATGCATAACAATTTCCTTAAAGCCCTATAAATAGCAAGAAAATTTATAGAGCTCATTTGGTTAGTTAAAAGCTTAGGAAAATTAGAAAGAGTTGAAAACAAAAGAGAAAATTAAGGTTTAGAAATTTTTTTTCAAATCTGTATAGTAGAAGCTTTTGAACCGAACTTACACATCACCACCATCCGGAACCGAACCACCACCACCACCCTACTCCAAACCCACCGTCTAGATCACTTAACACACCTGAACTGGTGTTGGAGGCCAAAAAGCCATCGAACTAGGTGAGTCTCACATCTTCTCCGATTTTGTAAAATTTCTTAAAATTATTTATTTTGCTCAGAAAATTGTGAAATTTATTATTTTGAGGTTCTATTATATGTAGATTTAGGGAAAAATAGTGATTAAGTTTAATCACGTCTGTAAATATAGTGTTCTTAAGAAATTAGATAAAATCGAGCATGATTAAACTTAGAAATAAATAGGCTTAAGGGTTTAGTTTACAGCTCAAATTTTTTTGTAGAATGCTTAAGTGATATAGAATAGTGTTATGAAGCCATTTTTTTAAAATTAATTTTTGAAATTTTTAAGTAAATTTTTAGTCCTAAAATGATGGAAAAAATGGGTAATTTTGGCTTAATTAGGTGATTAAATGATTAATTATTGATTTAGAAGGTAATTAGATGTTTAAAGATGTTAATATCTGATATGGAACATAATCCTAACATTTGGAGTGTTAATTGTAATTAATATGGGGATTATGTAGTAATTGTGGGAAATTTAGTAATATGCGAATTTGGGATTTTAATAAACAGGAAATAATAGGTTAATTTGGATAATATAATAATAAAATCAGTACATAATAAATATGGTACAAAAATTAATTTTAGGTAATTGGAACAAAAATGTAAGATTTCTTTACATTAGCAGTAAATTCGACACTTTAACTAGGAATAGAGTATACTGAATAGGTTAGAATATTAAATTAAGACCTAATATGATTTTTAGAATATTTGAGCTTAATGTGATTAATTTCACATTAGGATTCGAGCGTATTTAGGATTCCTCATAGTAAAAAACAATTTAGAACCAAAACTAGAATCTAATTCAGAAATCGAACCTCGAGCTAAGGTAAAGTGAATCATTAGTAAATAATAGGTATACATGGAGAAGTGAGTTAAATTATAACATAGAATATGTATCATCAAAGTATAAGTACTGAAAAGATGTATTTGTATTATAGGATATCCGAAGACGAATCAGCCTGCAATTAAGTGATTGGGTGACTAAGAATTCCAAATAAGTTGGGTTTATTACTTCATCATATTTGGAGCACTATTTTAGGGTACTCGGAGACTTAAGATTGTATATGATTATGATTGTAAGTAGTTTTATGCATGTGTTTGTATATCTGACTTCATGTTGAAATTTGTGTTGTGATTGATTGTTTATTATGACTGGATTAATATGAAATCGTCTGAACACCTTAAATTGAACTTAATCCTAATAGACTCTAATACCCTAAATTGTCATATACTGTAACCCTTTAGGGAATCATTAAGATTCTCCAACCAAATACTGACACCTTCGAAAAAGATAGCGCTAGATAGCAAATTAGTCTTTTCCTCATCATTAACCGAACTAAGTAACAGAAGAGGAGATTGTAGTGAGGATGAAGGCATTGGTTTAAAGGATAATCTTAGGAGGAGTAGTGTCTCCATTGCATAAACCTGGGTTTAGTTGTGAGCTGTTACATAATATGAAAACTCCTCAACCCAGATTAGAGCGGGTGAAATTTCTCTAATTTCGCAATGGACCGGACTACGTTGTGTGATGATACTTGCTTGTTACATTGAATGAAAATAATTGCTTGATATTCTTGTTTGTATTTGTATACATTCATAAGTCTTTAATTCAACTTACTGAGCTATAGTTGCTCATACCCGTATAGATCCTTTTGCAAGTCTTGATCTCTAAATGCTCCGAGTAATATGCTGCCCTACAATTATCTAGAGGTTAGTTCTTTTGAAGTCTGGGGTGTGAGGATCAATTCATCTAGTAGTTAATGTATATCTAGAGTCTCTTTAGTAGCTTAAGATTGAAAGACTGATAGTTGATATGTAAATTAGTTGCCTGTTACGTTTGATGTAGAATTTCCTGGGAAATTCTATGGAATGTATATGTAATTATATATGTTGACTTAAAGTTCTTGACAATTACTATAACTTTAGCTAAATTCTTAATTGGATTGTTTACTTCAAAGTGAGGAGTCGTCGATGCCTTGTGTAGATCATATCTATGATAGGTAATGTAAGGTTAGTTACTATCATAGAATTGTTTACACAGTGGGACTGTTGTAACTCTGTAACTTCGAGGCATAATAGAAGGTAAAGTTGATGTTTTGATTTCAATTGACAGGCTATTAAAGAGTAAGTTCAGAAGCCTACAAGAACACTAAGTAGTTTTGGTTTTGAATACAAGCTAGCTTTTGGATTAAGCAGATAATGTGATTGTGAAAGGGGGAATTGACACTATCTCTGAAAAAAACTAGAAGGCATTTTAGGACAAAGCTTCTAACAAGTGCATTACAAGAAGCTTTTGATAGTATCTTCCATAAAAAATTATTTGACTAGGCAAATGTAAGTTCGAATTGATATTATTTCTAAATCTTTTAGATAAGAAAAGAGAATATTATAGAGCTTGATATTTTCAAACTAAATGATAAGACATTATATTCTCTCTTCAAGGTAATATTTTGATTCTTAGATAGTTATTTCATACTTCTCATTTATAAGTATTTAAATTCATTTAAAAATACTTTATAATCCTACACATTGTAGTAGGTCTATTAGTTGTTACCAAATGAACTTTGTTTTTATTACTCCTTACGAGTATTGTGTGAAATCCTTAATCCTTCATATGAATCTACACTTAAAATCAGTTTATAATACAATTTTTCATAATTATTTGAATGTTTAATATTCTTAACAAATTAATAAAAATTAGGTAGCAGTTGTGACTTACTAGCATGTGAAACACCTACCACTAACACCCATTACCATCCTGTTAGCTAGCCTAAGTGCTAGATCCTGTTTTAGGCCTCACAATTTCACTCTAATAGCTTAATGTTTGCTATTCTAGTCACACATAACCCATTGAATGCATCATATTTCCTTATTTTCCTATTATCTCTACGATTTTATTTGCATTTTTTTGTGAGTCAATATCTCTGTGTTTTGAATATTTTCCTATTGGGTATGAAAGTTAGAGAGAGAAATTTGGAGAGGGAAGTGTGTGGAGATTTTGTGAAAAAACCAGAGAAGGTTTGCTAAAGGGACTTGGGTTTTATCATCGCATTATGAAAAAGCTCAATGGCTAAGGACCCCATTATTTTATTATTTCTTCCTATGGCTTACCCTATAAGATACTCCTAAGCTACCAGCAAATTGTTTTAGACGTACTAGGAGTGCTTCATTTAATAGTCTTACAAAATCTTAGAATTTGCATGTATTATTTGCCTAGCTTTAATTAAATAATATGATACATGTGCATAATTATAATATTTGTAATGTGTACTTAGACACACTAATATAGGGATAAAGTTAAAATGAATATTTGAACTTTCATATTTTTTTATTTTAGTACCTAAACTTTAAAATCAATCATTTTAGTATCCTAACATTTTAAATAAGACAAATTGATATTTCCATTATAGTGACCGTTGTTATTATAAAATGGTAGAATAATAATATAAGTATATTAACTTTCATTTTATTTCCATTTTAGTACTCAAACTTTTTTTTTTCCATTTGGTACTTTAAATTTTTAAAATGAAACAAATAATTATTCTTTATAATAACCTTTATAAAAATATTATAAAAAATTAACAAAGAATAATGAATAATTGTAATGAATTTCTAAAAAAATAACAAAGAATAGACTAGAATTTTGAAATTTTTTTGATGTGGATTTTGCAGAAGATATTCAACTTACAAGTTTTTATATCACCAAATAAAATGTCATGTATATTATATCCTTATTATCATTATTTGTCAACATTATAATCATCATCATCAACAACAATAACAATAATAATGGTAGAAAAAATAAAAATGGATATGAAGGATTGCTTTAATAAATATAGGCTGAGTAAGAATTGAGATTTTGAGTCAAATCAATTAGTCTGAAGCCAGAAAGAATTAACACAAGATCATTTATTTCATAGGAACGTGCCCATTTTTAATTTATTTTCATTCTTTTTCTATTTATTATTATTGTTGTTATCTTTTTTATAATAATAATAATAAATGTCACAATTTACTTGGAGATATAAAAACTCGTAGAGGTTGGTAATTGTTTGCAAAAATGATATGTGTGAATAAAATTTCAAGAACTAGATATATTCCTTTTTAAAACTTTTTTATAATATATTATTGTTAATTGTTATTTTTAGGGGTTTTTTATAATGTTTTTATAATAGTTATTCTTCATTTTAAAATGTTGAAATACTAAAATGAAAAGAAAAATAAAGTTTGAATACTAAAATTGAAATAAAATGAAAGTTGATGTACATATATTATTATTTTACTATTTTATGATAACGACATTTATAGCAGAGATATTAATGTCTCACTTAAAAAATTGGGGTACTAAAATGAATAACTTTAAATTTTATACACTAAAATGAAGAAATATAAAAGTTCAGGTAGATCTAGTGGCTTTATCCCCGCTACTATACTTTAAAGACATATTTTCATATTTAAATATTAACTTACAAGTCGATCAATTCATCTTGACTATATTGTTACTCGTAGAACATACATCAGTGATGTGTATACTTAAAATAAAACAAAATGGATAATTATTAGGTTAGCTATCTAATAAAAAAATGAACAAAAGAAAAGTTTAAATTTGAATTAGCATTTAATGTATACCAGCTTCCTAAGCTTCTAATTTACAAATATAGCGGCTAATGCAATTGCTCCTTATCCTAAAGCACATAATTGTTAATTAAATGATGACATATATGGCAATTTACTGGTTAAAAAAGCAATGTTCTACTTTCCCATATAAGGAAAAGAATGGGGTGATAACCGATTATTGTTCTTATAAAATGTATGAGATGGGGGAGAAAAACAACTTACAGTTATCTTGTGGGAGTAAGTAAGAAGGTTTGAACAACTAGCCTAGAAAAAAAAAAAAAAAAAACTAACTTAATGTTTAAGAGAAGCTTCATGTTATTGTTTGAGAAATGGATAAGGTTAAAGTAATCTAAGTTTTAGAGCAACATCATAGAGTATTCATGCCTTTGCCATAATTTGCCCTTGAAGACATTTGAATATTTGCACATGAAACATATGCTAGTCTTAGTTGACATACTTTCTTTCCTGAAGAAGCAACAATTCACAAACATTTCAATTTGCAAAAGTCATTAGTATCTATTTGCATCATTATGTGAATGAAAAAACTAGTTTGGATCTTTTCGTCATACAATAAACCAAAAGAAAATTACATAATTACTTTCATTTGAATGGTACAACCAAATTGAAGGACCATGAAAACTAAAAGAGACTATAGTTGAAGTCTTGAATCAATAAGCTATAATAAGATTTATTTCATTTGAGATACATATTGAATCTATGAGGAAATAGACAATGTATTACTATATCAGTTGCTCAAAAGATTTTGCCCATAATTATTTGCAAACGATTTTAGTTTCCTCTCACGTATGCATAGATTTCTTTTGTAAGATTTTCCAAATTCAAAATCATTAAATCCCTAAATTATAAAACATCAAATATTTCATGTTTTAGGTAGGATAATACCACTTTACTTGCATGTGTAAGTAAAATGCATTTAGTACTTAGATTAACAATATAATGTACATTAGCTTAAGGAATTCTTTAAATAATAGAGCAATACATTATTCAAGCTTAACTATGCAGAGACTTTTCATAATCAACACGACAAAAGTTAGCATATTAAATATACATATACAGGTTGATGGATGGAAGTGCTCAACCATTAAAGAATATAGACAATAATCTTTAGTAAATTTAGTGATATATTTGCTCTTTAATCATTCCTTAAAGTGTGACATCATTTCTCAATTAGAAGCATTCTAGATATTCACAGTAGGAATGATCTTTTATGGCTTCAAGAACGAGATAATTATTACAAAAACCATTAACAAACATATTTTAGGCTTATTCATTATTTCTTTTTGGCTAAATTAATCATAGCAATTAGCTGATGCTAATTTTGTAATCTATAAAGAATAATACTTACATAAACTTATAGAGCTCTTTAAAATTGGAGTGTTCCTTGTATGATACATAAAACAACATAAAGCATTTTGGCGAACCCTTATAAGAAGTAATAGAGGTTAACCAAAAGATTGGTCAAGGGAGGCATGATGCTTACTCTATTAGAGGCAAACTGATTCAAACATGCAAATTGAATGCAATAAAATTATAAAAAGGATATGCATGTCCTGGTTTAAAAGTAAATATGGACCATAAATTTGCTTCAAATGGCCCTTACTTTTTCATTGTATAAGAAATGATAAGTCATACGATAAATTGTTATCTTTCCTTTAGAGATGGGTTTAAATAGATCTAAGTGCTTACCTAATTTTTATAGTAAATCCAACCTAGTTAAAAAATAATAATAATAAAGGAAGCCACCTCTAAGAGTAAGCAATATCAATTGATATAAAAACTCATTAATTAAATTTTGAAAAAGCAAATGGTAATTTGAAGAAATTGAAATAAAAAACATTTGTAGCAAAAAAAATCCCATCATACAAAAATAAAAAACAACACCAAAGATTTTAAACTCCCTTAAAGGGAAAAAAAAAACCCATATTTATTTTCACAGATTTTTGGTACAAAAACACACAAATTATTATGCACTTATGCATCATAAGACCAATAATGGACTAATTGGGCACACTTCATATGATCATCTATAGCTTAAACAACAATAAGGCATTATCATAATTTTAAAATAAAAAATTGAAATATTTAAACAAAAAAAAAAACCTTAATATGAGAACAATATTGTTATAATTTTAATATAAAAATTGAAATATTTAAACAAAAAAAAAAAACCCATAATCTAACTCAAAAACATATATATAAACTTTACCATCAAACAAAACAATATAATGAAAAAGTGCGATTGATTCTCACAGATATTGCCATGAACAACAGTTGTAAAGACAAAAGCTCATTAGTTGAATTCTCAATTTGGTCCTTCGTGTTCCTAAGCAAAAATTTTTCTTCTTCTAATGACAGATATTAGCATATCTTTCCACTTTTATGGCTTAGTGGAGTGTTAAAATGCCTTGGGAAAGGAGACCATAATGATTTGAAAGAAAAAACTCAAAAATCTTCAAGACTAGAGAAGAATAATAGAGCTCTTATGTAGTTATTGGATTTCATTTACAGATATTGGAGTTCTTATGTAATTACTTAAAAAAAAAATAAAAAGGAGTTCTTTACAGCTATGACTCCATGATTTTAGCCATTCCCTATTTGATAAAAGAAAATATGAGCATGGGAACACGCAATTTGAATAGTAATTAACCAGAGTATATCTTTGAGGCATTTCAATATTTTCATGGCACCCAATAGCATGAATTTAATTGAACATAATTAAAAGAATTTTGTAAAAGACACCAAAAGATAACTATCACTTAAATAATATAGATATTACAAAACTTGTTATATGAGTTTCCAATAATAATAATGATGGGTTAACCTTCAACTGTTTAGTTATAAACTTCTATTTTCAAGTCTCCAACACTAAACTTCTAAATTTATGGCACAACCTTCTACTTTATGGACTTTTTTCATCACCATTAGCATCTTCCAACATCTTAAACCCTCTAAGCTTGTTGGGAATTTTTTATGATGTTAGATTGCTAGAAAATAATGCAACGAAATAACTAGAAGGAAAAAAGGAAAAATGACTCAAATGTGTGTAATCGTTGTCCTTAAAGAGTTTACACTCCTTGCACTAAATTCACTTAAGAAATATAAGATGGATCTCCTCTTAGGATGCAACTAAGTTTATAGAATTATGAGTAGAGATCTCATTATTCTCCATCAACACACTTTGTGGAATTCATCAATTCATATTGCTAAGTTTCTTGATTGAAAGAAGATGAAAGATATCCAAAATTCTCACATATTTTCTTACCTTATACTTTATAAATACTCAAATAAAAATTACTCTATATATCTCCTTAAATGATGCAACTCTTTGATTCGATCCTCAAAACTTGTATCTAGTCACTAAATACTATTTTAGATGATTCATGGCCCTTTTAGCATTTTAGATATATTTGTAACACATGAATGGACACAAAGACATTATTAAAGAGACATCAAAGATGAGCTAATATAATTGTAAGAAAGGCACTTTATGGATCTTATAGAGTTTGTTTGAACGCTATATCTTTAGTAAACTCTTTCTAAGCTCTTGAAATGACTTCATCTTAAATCATGGGGATTTGGATTTTATAAATTTTCATTTTCTCAATAGTCATCGATTTACCTCTTTATAATGCTATAAGATGTAATTAATGGTTGAGATTACAAAGAAGTAAGTAATATCATTATGATGAAAAATAAATAAATAAATAAGTAAGTGATAGCATAATGATGACATAAAGTTGTTTAAGTTTTTATAAAATCTCAACCATTGATTTGTAAATTGAGGAAAATTAAGAAGATATAAATTAAGAAGATATATTTCCACTCATAAGTAATGGAAAACAGAGTGTTTGTAGAAGTTCGTTACACGTGTCATTTATTTATTAGTGAGAGTGTCTTAGTCAGCATGTTAGTTATCATTTTGGTTAAGGCTGGTCCACTTGTATATAAGCAATTGTAATAGACTTCAATAGTTAACATAGTTCATTTTTAGTTTCCTCTACTCTTTGTTTGCCCTGCTTCACTGTAATCTTTCTTTCATTTAGCAACCTAGGGTTCACATCATATTCATTCATAGGGTATCAGAACTCCATGATATGATTTGAATTTATATATTTTTGTTTGTTGTTTCGTCAATTCTGTAGTTGTTTCATCATGAATCTAGATGGAATTGAGCCAAAAACAACAGAGAATTTGTTGAAATCGATAGATAATAGATCTAAAATTGTTGATCAGTTGATTAAAGATCCTTTATATTTGTTGCCTTTGGATAGCCCTAGTATGGTGATAGGTAATATTATTTTTAATGGATTAAACTACTTAGCTTGGAGTCGATTGATTAAGATCAGTTTTGGAGCGAAACTTAAAATTGGATTTATAGATGGCTTAGTGTTGAAACCTAATTCTGATTCCACTAATTTGATTCGATGAGAGAGAAGTGATTACATGGTAAGGTGTTGGTTGATCAATTCGATGTTGAGTGAAATTGCATAGAATTTTTTGTATACTTCCTCAGCTTTTGACTTGTGGTTTGAGATTTAAGAGAGATATGGCTAGAGTAATGCTCCTTTTATCTTTCAACTCCGGTATGAAATTAGTAATTTAAAGCAATTCAACCAATCTATTGGTGCTTCCTATAACAAGTTAAAGAAATGTTAGGAAGAATTACAACTTCTTCATGAGTATCCTATATGTATGTGTGGTGTTCTCGATTGCTATTCTTGTTAATTGAGGGAAAAGATTATAGAATTTGAGTTTAAGAGTAAGTTGATTCAATTCCTCATGGGTCTCAATGAAGGATATGAAATAGTGAGAAATCATATATTAACCATGGAACCTTTACCTTCTATAAATAAGGCCTTTTACTTAGTTCAATAAGTAGAAAGGCAAAAACACATTACTTCCATGAGTGGGACTGAGTTTGATGCCTTGATTTTTCAAACCTTGAGAGTTGAGAGGAATGTTTAAGGTCAAAATCAAATTGATAAGAGAAAGGGCTAGAAGATAACTTTTACACATTACAAGATAGAAGGGCATGTAATAGGAAATTGTTTTCAATTAGTGGGTTATTTGGATTAGTGGAAAGGGAGGAAAGTTGCAGTTAGTAAGTCTAATACTAGTCTTATGGAAAACTATATTACTAGTTCAAGATCCTTTCATTCTAATCACCCTCGTACTAATATGGCAACTCCTTTTGATGAGTTAGCAAATGATGTTTATGAATTACAATATAATTCAGCTGGGCCTAATTTGAATATAACTGTTGCAAATCCTTCTAGTACTAAAGCTTCCTTAGTTAATCTACAGTAATTTTTTGCAAAGTATCAGGAAATGATGAAGGCTTTCCTAATAAGTTAGGGTATTGATGTGTTAGCTAATGCTACACATACTTTCATTAATTCTCAAACTCTTACTTGTTTTAATGCTATGAGTAGTAAGAGTAATACTTAGACTGTTGATTCAGGGCCATTGACCATATTATACCCTTTCATTATATTCTTTTTGAAGTACAAACATTATCACAACCCTTTACAGTGAAACTACCTGATGGGTCAATAAAATTCGTGTAGTTAGTTGGCTTTACACATCTTAACACATACCTTACACTTATTAATGTCCTTTTTGTACCAAACTTCTCTCATAACTTTCTTTTTGTACCAGAAATTCTTAAGCACAACACTTTGTTTGCAAAGGTTGATGCTTGTTCTTTTGCTTTCCAAGATCTCAAAACTAACCAACTAGTTGCTATAGCACAAGCTATGTTTGGGTTCTATGTATTGGAATCTATAGCTTTCGACAATTTTAGCAATGATCTTACTTCATCTTTTGATTCAAATACATCTTTTGTTTCTTTGTCTTAGAGTAAAAAATAACATTTTTATTCATTTGTTGCATTAGCTACTAAGACATATTTCCTTGTCTAAACTTATACATCTTGTTCCATGTGATGTTGTTAAAAACAACTTTCTTTGTGAAATTTGTCATCATGCTAAAAGTCATAGATTGCCTTTTCCTATTAGCATGAGTCATTCTACTTCTGTATTGCATGTAGATATATGGGGGTCTTATCCCATTCCTTCTATATCCGGAGCTAGATATTTCTTGTCTATCCTTGATGATTGTAGTTGTTGTGTTTGAACCTTCTTACTCAATAACAAGTCACAAGTTGTTTTTGTGTTAGAGAAGTTCTTTAAACAAATTTGAAATTAGTTTGGTGTTGTACCCATGTATGTTAGAAGCGATAATGGGGCTAAGTTAGTTTCAAATAATTGTGTTAGTTTGTTTTTCCTATTAGTGTTGCTTCTGGTCATGCTCTAGGCATATTAGACTTTGTTTTCATTAGGGATCAACCTTCATTTGCTACTAATCTTTCTCATATTTTTGCTTCTAGTGATGACTCCATTATTGATATTGTACCTCTTCTTTCTTTATCACATGATATCCCTTATTTTGCTGAATCCTTTCCATGTTCTTCCACTTCTAATATGGATTCACAAAAGCTTAGGTGCTTTACTAGAATTCATAAATCCCTTGCTTGGCTTTGGGATTATATTCATGCCCTAGGCTATGCGGTAGCAACATCCTCAGCCACTTCTATTCCTCATCCTTTCTTTTCAAACAATACTTTTGCCAATTATTCCCTTGACTTTGTTGTGTCTTTGGCCAATGTTCTCAACACTTAAGAACCACTTTATTACTCATAAGCATCTAAACATAAAGAGTACGTCCTTGTTATGGAAAAGGAGTTAGAAGCATTAGAGATTAGTGACTGCCTCATAGTAAAAAGCTTATTGGGTCTAAGTGGGTTCATAAGATTAAGTATAAACTTGATGGTTTTATTGAGAGATATAAGGCTCGGTTAGTTACTAAAGGGTTTACTTAAATTGAGGGAGTAGACTATCATAGCACTTTCTCTCCTATGGCTAAGTTGGGGATGGTTAGGATACTTTTGGCTTTGGTTAGTGCATATAATTAGGCTCTTCATCAAATTGATATTAATAATGCTTTTTTGCATGGTTTTTTAGATGAAGAGATTTATATGGTATCTCCTTAAAAGGGTATGATAAAGTAGGTCCTAACCAAGTTTGCAAATTAAAAAAGTTTCTCTATGGGCTTAAACAAGACTCTAGGCAAAGAAACAAAGAGATATCTTGGTTTCTTCTTGGGCGTAGCTTTATGCAATCCTCTAGTGATCATTCTTTGTTCACTAGTTTTAGTCTTGATGGATTTTTGGTTGTTTTGTCGTATGTGGATGGTATGCTTTTGAGTGGAACTAATATTGGTGCTATTGAGCTTCTTAAAACTAATTTAGATAAAGCTTTCACCATTAAAGATCATGGTGAAGCTTATTTTTTCTTGGGTATGGAAATTTACTAATCGTCAACAAGGATTTTGGTTTACCAAGGAAAGTTTATTTTTAATATTTTGAATGATGCTAGTCTTGTCACTTGCAAACCTATCTCCTTGCCTTTGTCTATTATTGATTTGCATAAGGATGAATGTGATTTGCTTGTTGATCCTCAGCCTTATAGGAGGATTGTTGGGTGCTTATTGTACTTATCCCTTACATGTCCTGATATTTCCTTCATTGTTTAGAAGCTTAGTTAGTATGTTTCTCATTGACGTGTTCGACATTATGATGTTGCACTTCATTTGCTTAAATATTTGAAAGGGATTGCTCATTTGGGTCTTTTCAATTTTCCTACCAATTCTCTGGTTTTATTAGCTTTTTGTGATGTTGATTGGGGATCTTCTACATTTGATAGGAAATCTTTGAGCAGTTATTGTGTGTTTCTTAGAAATTTTTTTACTTCTTGGAAATCTAAAGAGCAATCTACTATTAGTACTTCGACTATAGAAGTTGAGTATTGTAATATTGCAATTGTGGCTAATGAATTACTATGGATTTCATATATCATCAGAGATTTATGTGTTACTTGTTCCTTCCCTATTCGAGTTTCTTGTGACCAAAAGTCTACCATTCTTATTGCAACTAATCCTTGCTTATATGGAGGAATGAAACATATAGATATTGTCATTCATTTTGTTTGAGACTTGATTTCTACAGGCTTTCTTCATTTGTAGCATGTCTCATCTTGCAATCAAGTTGTTGATTTTTTTACTACGTTGGCTTTTGATGCTCGTCTTCTAATCTTTCTTTCCAAGTTGGGCCTTTAAGTGGCTTTAACTTGAAGGGGAGATGTAGAAGTTCCGTATACGTGTCATTTATTTATTACTGAGAGTGTCTTAGTTAACATATTAGTTGTTATTTCGATTAAGGCTAGTCTACTTGTATATAAGCAATTTTAACAGACTTCAATAATTAACACATTTCATTTTCAGTTTCCTTTATTCCTTATTTGCCCTACTTCATTGTGATCTTTCTTCATTCAACAACCTACAGTTTGCATCATATTTGTTCACAAAATTACACTTCTTTTTGAATTATGTAGACCAAATTTGAACTAAGTATTTGATTATTGTCCTTGTTCCAAACTTCTTTCAAATCTCACTAATAAGATCCTAGCAACATCCATCATTTTCCAAAGATCTCAATTTTGCCTTACTATTTGATCTTGATACCAATCTTGATCAAATATTGAATTCCCAAAAAAAAAAAAAAGAAGTCCAAGATTCATTTATCACATAATTAAAAGATTCTACAATGCACATAATTGGTACGTAAACAATAGACAAATTGTCAATTTAATCCTTAGCAACTCAACCATCAATAGTTGGCTTGGTAATTGTTGATAATTATAACATAGAAATTAAGGGTTCATTTGTTTAGTGAAAAGCTTTATTTTATGGACTTTTCTTGAAATTTATTTCAATTGAAGATTTGTAGTTGCCAACAATCTAAAAGGTTGATAATACTAATGACTTTTAGAATAAGTCATAGCAAAAAGAGATAGC
This sequence comes from Lumnitzera littorea, assembly GCA_024138015.1. Taxonomy (NCBI): domain Eukaryota; kingdom Viridiplantae; phylum Streptophyta; class Magnoliopsida; order Myrtales; family Combretaceae; genus Lumnitzera; species Lumnitzera littorea. The sequence continues at coordinate 97,102,297 of JAMXBB010000007.1, forward strand.
AATAAATCACTAATAATAATGGTTACTAATCATACAAAATGGCAATGGAAATAGGGAAAATGGTTCATTCTTTCCAAAAATAGAATTTATATATCTTTTTTTTATAATAGGATTAATTTCACAAATGATATATAAACTTTACTGAAATATGCAATTTATTACTTATATACTGAAAAGATTATTTTATTATCTAATTGAAGTTTTCATTATCATTTTTTACTATTTGAATTAACTTAGTTAAGTTCATTTATTAATGTGGATATAAGGACAAATTAAAAATTAACTTATGAGTATTAGGATATCAGCGACTACCTTTTAAAGTGGATTGTGATCTATTTTGTCTTAAAGGGCTGTTTTAGCTACCCTACACTTGTGGGATAGTTGATAGTGATATGGTGTGTGGTTAGTGGTTACACAACTTTTAAGGTAGACTACTCACCCCAATCTTAACAATCATCATCGGCTATTGGCTACAACTTTCACCTCCCAATGTCACTTACGACTTAGCATTATAAACAACTGAAAACATCAATATTCTTCTCGGGCAAACATGCTCTAAAATTTTGTCGGATCCATCTGTGGGCAGTTACTGCCATCTACGAATAGACTGGTTAAAAAAATGCAATTTAGAAAAAAAAAAAAAAAAAAGAAAGAAGAAGAAAAAGGACTAATAAATCGTATCAAGACTTCAAAAATAACCTATAATTTCAATAATTTACATCGTGCGCTTTTCCCAGCTGTAGTGTCACTAGAAATCGGAAAACGTTCTATTTCGACAACATGGGCTCCATAAAGACCAACTGGACAATAGTTTGTGCCGGAACGTGAACCAACTCTCTTAACAATCCGACAAAATGATTCAACACAATTCCAAGCGTCTTTCTCTCGACAATAACTGAAGCTGAATTGGATAAGGACTAATCATTGATACACACAGGTACGCCTAGCCCAGATAGCCACTGCCCTCGTTATACCTGGCCTGGTATTCATCGGACAACATAATGCAACACAAAGGCAATTTGAAGACAGCTATAATACATATGATAAATATCCTTGTAAGTTATATGCGCTGACTTGGCTTGAAGCATCCAACATGTGATATGAAGGCGGGGTTAAATTTTCCGACGCTTAAGCATGCTACCTCCGTATATATGGATGATGACAGTGATGATCGTCTAGTAGTAGTTGAGAGTCCCAACAAAATAATATATCCACTTGCAAAAATGGATTTTTTTTTTACTTTCCGTCAAACTAATTAAAAATAAAAAACTGATAGTGATTATAGAGTAATGATATAAATATTAATTTCTAATAGGGTAAATCAAGTTTGAATCTCTCGTTTTGTAAGTCGTAATATTGTATGATGGGAGAAAAAATAAATGATTGAAAAGCTAAGAGAGGCTTGCACACTTTCAATTTTGAGGAAACAAATCTTCAAAGTCTAGTAACAACTCATTGTTTATTTAGCTCAATAATTGATTTGCAGAGGAAACTTCCATTTAATGGTTTTACTTTCTAATAAGCACCAATATATATATATATATATATCTATATAATTAAAATCTTTAGAAGCTTTAGTAATCGCTATAATTAAAATTACTATTTTGACCAATATCAAATAATATTTGATAGAAAAACTAATATTAAAATAATATTATAAAATTATATATAACTTATATAATAGATAAAATTATCTTTTCTTACAATATCCACATCTAATTTCTCTCTCTTACTCTCTCAACTGCACTCCACTTTTTTCTCTCCCTTTTTCTTTTTTCTCCCACTTTTTTTACCTCTTTTCTTTTACAATTTTCAATAAAGCCCCTTTTTTTCACAATTTCTTTTATTAATATGATTTTTTGAAAGAAGTCTTTAGGTACTAAAATTTGTAATGGTTAATACAAAATGTTTTACTATAAACTTGAAATAAATATATATTTCTTTTTTTCATTAGATAAAAAATTTTTTTTACACATATAATGCAGCTATATCGACAGTTGGTATATTATTAAAGTGGATTGATTCTTAAGTAACCGTCACTTTAGACATTACTACTTAGCCTTTCTATTAAAATTTTATAATAAAAAAACCAACACTAAAAATTAATTATAAATATTTATAATAAGGATAAAATTAATATATAAAAAAACCCAACCCCATATTTGTAACTTCTCCTTCACGTTTTCTCTTCCACTCCCATATTTTTCTCATTGTTTTTCTCTCCTACATTTCCCTTTCTCTTCTCCTTGTCTCTGGTTAAACTTGGTAAAACTATACAAGCTCCATGATGTTTACACGAAGTCGTAGTGACCAGAGAAAAATAAATAAATAAATATTGATTTAATTCTACCAGTCAACTTCACCGATTTTGGACTTCTGTTTCTTTTCCGCTTTTATTATTTGTTTACTTTCTTGTTTTTTATAGAAATTTTAAGAATTTATTGTTGAAATTGAAAATTTTACAATTTGATTATGAGATCAAAAGGATAGTTGTAACATGTTTTTAAATTATTTATTTTACATTTTCAGCACATGCATAGGTGCGGTCTACTAGTGTATATATATATATATTCAAAAGTTTTCACTATTTATACTTCTTCATTAGTAATATCTTTTAGTTATTTATAATTTTCAATTTTTATCACCTACATCTTTTTTCTTTTCGTTACTAACATGTTTTGACCATTAACAAATATATATATTTTTGCTTAATTATTCATCTAACGACGTAATATTTCTCATAATTTGATGTCTGTAACTCTTTGTATATGATATTCAATTCATATAAATGTAGAAAGACAATTGATAGTCATATTTAACTACAATTTGCATCATATATTTATATCACAAATAACAATATTATACAACCAAACCTAAAAGGTTTGTCGAGGTGCTCTAGTACCTAGGTTCGATCCTTATAGGGTGTAGGATTAGAGAGTCGTCCTAATAAATTTCTTAGGTGTGTGAAGCAATTCCTTTGACTTTGCCTAAGCATTAGGGGTGAAGGGATATAAAATAGTAGTGTATAAGGCTTTACTCATATCTAACCTTATAAGTACTGATTCTACTTACCTTAATCACTAAACATAAGGTTAGTCATGAGAAAAAGTGACATAAGTCACATGGAAAGTAACAATAAAGATAGGACTAGTGATGAGAAAAGAATGAGGTAAGTGTGATGAAAAATAGAAATATATAAATGAGATGAAAGAGAGGAGGAAGAAATGAAGTAGTAGATATTTTAGGATTTCATATAAATGGTGGGTTTGGGCTATAGCCTATAGATAAATGTTCATATAATATTAAATTAATGAAAACATATATTTAATATATAAAATATAAAAGTAGTTCTAACTCTTTCTTACTACTAAATTTAAGTTGTGTATCGATTTTGATTGTTTTCTTCGTCATAATAGCATTCCTCTATTTTCAAAATCTTTCTCGTATATTATAAAGAAGATTTTAATGTTGCTCGTACTTTGATGTTTTGATTTTATGTTTGATTAGGTTGCAGGTCATGGTGGTGGGTGGGTTACGTGGGTTTGTAGGATTCGTTATCAAATACCAAAGATGCAGAGATATTAATAAACTAGGCGGAAAATTCAGGAGAGAATAGGATGTGGATCCATATTTGAGACACCCTTATGTCAAATTAAGAAATTGTCTGCATCTTTTTAATTACATTTCATATAGTAGATGGATTCTATAAATGTGGTCAAGCTATATAATGAGCCTTTATAGGCTCCACTACGATGTTTATTAATTTACAAGGAAAATAGTTTTATTGGATTGAAGTAGTTATCTTGGCTATTTAATTATAATCTAACAAAAGTTTTGAAGAATTTGTCATCCCTTAAGAATTTACATAAAAGTTAATGCATTAACATTATAAACGATTTTGTTGTCCTCACCCACCCCCCTCCATAAGAACTAAACTAAGAATAGTCAATCATCTTGTATAGTACATTTATCATGGTGGAGTAGCTCATAATCGTTATTTTATTAGACAATTGTTGATCTCAAATTTGGTAGGTAGAGCTTTTGAATTATAGGAGGAACCTCGAAGTGGGATCAAATGGCCTACTAAGCAAGAAATGTGTGACGTCTGATCCACTTGTAAAAAGATAACACAAGTAGATGGAGTGTTAGAATATCTTCCAACGAAGCCAATCCAATGTCTAAGTTAGTAAGTAGAAAGTAAGGGTGTATTAAGTAGGATTATGTGTGTTAAGTTGTTCAATCATGTCATGAGGGAAAGGGACCAGAGTATCTATAAGTAGGGTATAGGACCTTGAATGGTTGATAGACTACACAAGACATCTTGTTTAGGGTTTTGAGGCCTGAGGTTGGTAAGATTTTGCGATATGATTAGGGTATTGATTACTTACTACCTTATGCCCCCTTCATATTTATTGAATTGTAGTGTTGCATAATCTAAGCATGTGATTATTCCTTCACATTTAATGAGTTGTGGCGTCATATAGTCTAGACATATGACCTCTTACATATGGGGTCGACTTCTTACTTGAGCACCTTCGAGGTTGAATACAAGGTGAAGAGGATGGGATACCTATGCTCTAGGTAGCTTAGCTTATTTATTTTGGGTAGTTCAGTTCATACTCTATGCAGTCCAATTTATCCTCTTATGGCAATTAAGCTTAGGCCATGTTGAGCCTCAAGCCTAAAATTCACTATCAAAAAGACATAAAATCATTCCTTTCTATTTAAGAAAAAAGATGATTTGCCATAAGAAAGATAATACACATATTTTCCATCTGGCTTGCTTGTAAAACCACCGTGTATTATCTAGTACAATGACTTATATTACCTAACAATTAGATGTTGGATATGGTTTAAGAATCATATGTTATTTTGGTTATTATACTAATAACCAGCGCCATAATGAAGCAGCCATTATTTGGACATAATCTTCTAATTTTTACATTATTATATCTTGAAGTGTATATTCTTATATATAAGTGTAGTAGGTAGAAACATATGTGCATCACAACATTAATGCGATTTTGTTATTTCGAAGGTATTGAATATATAAATATTAGTTAAAGACTAACATTATTGTAAAGTTCAATATAAAATATTTACAAATGTAAACTATTATTACAATTAATATATTAATAATTTAAGTTCATCAATTATTTTGAAAAAATATAATTACTATTGTTAAATTTAAACTCTTGGTGTTGTATGATGTTGGTGGTCTTTCTATATCTATATGTGAAAAAAAAGTTATAACTATTAAAAAAACAATACAGTATGTAAAAGTTGCAACTCTTTTCATTATTTACAAAAAGAATATAACTCTTCCTCAAAAGATATTTACAAAAATGCATTTGTATTAAGGGGTACAAATAATAAAATCTTTTGAAATTAGATATTATAATACATGGTGACTTTGAGAAAAAAAAAAAAAATAATGCCAAAAGGTTAACGCGAATATATACTACTGATAGTGATAGCGATCATGAAATAATCACACGCTCCTAAGTTTGAGGACTTGCTCATATGGTTTACCGAGTTGTTCGATGAGACTTAAACTATGAAGAGCAATGCATTCTCCAGTCCGATCTACCGAGTTATTCTACTCTTCACCTCATCCAAGAGACTACCAAGGTGACTAGCCTGTTGTCGATTTGACCCCTCTATAGTACATTTGACCAAGGTTAACCACTGAACCTATATATTGCTAAACTAACCTTGATTTTGAGCTGACCAATCGAGGTCGACCCAATATTAGACTACTTCTTGAACTAGTCCTTCCTTAATCTAGAACAATTAAGCTGCTGAGTTGCTAACCTTAACCTGACTTACTCAAAATCTGCTTTGTTTAGCATACAACATCATTAGGACTATAGATGGACAGTTGACATGCGTCTTATTTTCTGACATACTTATTATCCTTTATAATTGAATATTTCTTTTTATTATTATTATTATTATAACTCGACCATTGTAAATTATTCATTTTCCTTTTTTAGTAAGAATCCTTTTGTAATTTATATTAACTTTGGACTTACCCTAATTGGGTCATATAAATACTTGTAAACTGTAATAGTGACAATAGTTAACAAGTCATATTCAGACCTACTTCTCTTTGTGAGCTAACTGTTTTTTTGTTTGCTTTCGTTTACTCTTATCTAAACCATTGTGAGTGTAGATTAGAAGTGAGTAACCTCCGGCTACACTTGTGTATAGTATTAAGTGTGACCTGAGCTCATGTGAGGTGTTGTTGCATTATATCCTCCATTAGTACATGAGAACCCCCTACTTAAACCTACAACTACCATTTATTCTTCGAACCATCTTGTGGCTTAGACCTACCCGTCTTGGTTACGTGTGATACTAGGCTTTGCGTGTTCATTCATGGTGACCTATACCATCTTAGTACTAGAGCTTAGCTATGTTCGAGCAAGTTTCTATCACTTTGTACCCTAAGCAACTTATTTTGAGTTTGTTGTAGAAACTACTATTGTTGTGATTGTTTGAAGAGTATTTAGTGTTGCAGAATCTTATGCTCTGTTTTTCCCTATTTATTGCACATGGAATAGAGTGTGAGTATTTGTTTGTTTATCATATGTAGTTGTCATAGTGGTAGGAGTGTTAGGTGTTGTTCTATTGTTGTTGTTCATAGAAAGAACTTTAGTGGTATTTTCAGCTGTTAATCTTTTGTAATAGACAACAATGTTTGCTTCTAGTGTTTAAGGAGTCATTGGTAATGAAGAGAGTGGTGCTTGAAATGGCTAAGGTCAATAAAGAAGTTCCATACCCTAGTTTGTAAATAATTGACTAAATTGACTAATTAATCTGGTAGCTAGTCTGGTGATTACCATAAATGAAGATTGACGAGCTAGAAATGATCCCCATTGAGGATGAGCTAATAAACAGCTGGAGAGAGGCCCGAGGAGCTTGTGCCCTAGTTTGACCATACTGAGTTAGAGGAGTAAGCAAAGTCACTAGACGCAGACTAACGTTAGATGAGATTGAAGAGGAGGAAGAGGAAGAAGGTAATGAAGCGGAAGAGTATTATGAACCCGAGGAGAGGAATATCCAAGTTCCTAATGTGGAAGGGTTGAAGATGCATATCCCTAATTTTTCTAGGAGTGGTGATGCAGAGGCTTACCTGGATTAGGTAAATAAGATTGAGAAGCAATTTGAATGCCATGAAGTACCTAATAATGCTAAGGTTAGACTTGGTATGCTAAAGTTTACTGGTTATGTTGCCCTATGGTGGAAGAATCTATAAGCCACTTGTAGAAGGGAAGGAGAACGAGAAGTTAGAAGTTAGGATGAAATAAAGAAAGCCATGAGAAGGAGGTTTGTTTTAAGCTATTACTTGTAGGATGCCTTCAAGAGGCTATAAGAGTTGAGGTAAGGAAGATCAAGTATAGATGCATATGTGAAGGAATTCCATATGCCAATGATTCGTTATGAAGTTGTTAAGCTTGAAGATAGAATTGTATCTTGATTCATTAGTGGGTTAAAGTACGAGATTAGAGATATCCTTGAAATGATGGATATTGGTTCACTTAATGAAGCTATTTGAGTTGCCTAAGGAATCAAGAGGCATCGAACAGGAAGGTTCCGAGCTCTTGTTAGCCGACCAACCACTAGTCGACTTGTTCTGAGTAGACTTATGCGATTGGAACTAAGTAAGGTTGTTGAAGCCTAACCTATTCAAGCTATCCGAGCAGGGGAAAAGGAGATCCCAAGGAAGTTTGAGAAAGGCCAAAGCTCAAGAAAGGAGAAAATTAAGATCAAGTGCTTCAACTGTTAAGGATTTGGATATATGGTTACCCAATGTCCAAATAGAAGAACCATGGTGATTCGTACTGAAGCGCTGACCATTGAGGTAGATAGTATTAACAATGAAGTGGAAGAGTCGAAATAGATCGAGTATAGTGAATTGTCTAAGGAAGAGGAAGTCATCTATAATGAGGAAGGTAACTTTATGCTTGCTACCTTAGTGTTGAGGAGAACAATGAGTGTGAATCTTGTACTTGAGGACTAATAGTAAGAGAATCTAATGCACATTGGATGTAAAGTGAATGGATCATTGTATGTATTAATTATTGATAGTGACAGCTACATCAATGCAGCATTTGCTTTCATGGTCTAGCAATTGGAGTTGCTAACTAAACCATACCCCAAGCTTTATAAATTGTACTGGCTCAGTGATAACGGAACTCGTAAGTAAATAAGCAAGTGGCTATGCCAATTTGTATTGGAAACTATTAAGATGAAGTGCTTTGTGATGTGTTACCCATAAGCATGTTCCATATTCTACTTAGGCAATCGTAGTTGTTTGACCAAAGTGTGATATATGATGGAAGGAAGAATACATGCTTCCTGGAGCACGAGGGTAGAAAGGTAAAGTTGAGCCCTATGACTATCGAATAAGTTAAAAGCATGTAGACTCAATTGAGTTGAGTTTTGAAGAGTGAGGCTTTAGTGATGACCTGAGCCAAGCTAAAGAGAGAGATGGAACGAGGTAAAAACCTTGTTAGATGAGTTTACTGACTTATTCCTAAGTGAATTGCTAGAAGGTTTACCTCCCTTCCGAGGTACTGATTATGCAATTGACTTGTAGCCAAGAGTTGCATTACCAAACAAGCCTGCTTATAGGTTGAACCTTGAACAGGCTACTAAGTTGCAGAGATAGATGGATGAACTAATGAAGAGAGGGTATGTATGAGAGTCTCTAAGCCCATGTGTCGTGCCAACTCTTTGGTGCCAAAGAAAGATAGGACTTGGAGGATGCATGTGGATAGTCAAGTAATCAATCACATTACCATCAAATACAAGTATCCTATACCAAGGCTTAATGACATGTTCAGTGAATTGAATAGAGCAAGTGTATTCTCTAAAATTGATCTCAAATTTGGATACCATTAAATCCGAATGTAAGAAGGAGATGAGTGGAAAACCACTTTTGAAACCTACTATGGATTGTATGAATGGCTTATGATGTCATTCAGCTTATCAGATGCCCTGAGCGCATTCATGTGACTAATAAACCATGTGCTTCGAAAACTTATAGGAAAATTTGTGGCGGTATATTTCGATGATACCCTAGTTTATGTCACGCCCCGAAGCGGCAAAGTCGTAACAGCCCCCACCGTGTAAACCATCCTAAGATAGAAGTTAGCCTTACAACCACTATCTTAGACCTGATCTACACAAGGCGTCCACGACTAACCCGTTTTGAAGTAGACAATTTGTAAATTAAACAAATCCTTTACCTAAGAAAGTGAGGAAATATATATATATTATAATTCAATTACTGTAGTTAAAGTTTACAATATTCCTCTATAATATATCCCCTAGTTATTACATCCTTCGGAAATAAAAAATAATTCTAAAGTAAAAACTTAGACCTTAAAATATGTGTTTTATTCTTCAATGTTTTTCCTCACTCCCCAGGATCCAGCAGTTACTAGCTTCTGAGTAATTGGTTGCCGCTTCTTAGCCAGCACCTGCACGACGTCTATAGGGATGTGAGCAACCACAGCTCAGTAAGTAGGGACGGAGGACTTAAAACTACACCATACACACAACAAGGTTTTCAATCACTTATTAGGTGCAATGCATGTGCAAACAAATGCCATCGCACGACGTTGTCCGGCCCGTCGTGAGATTAGAGAAATTGCGCCCGCTCTAATCCGGGTTGAGGAGTTGCCATTAATGTAACAGCTCACGACCAAACCCAGGCTTGTGTAATGGAGACCTTGCTCCTCCCGCGACTACCTTCGAACCACTGCCTTCACCCTCGCCGCGACCTCCTCTCCTGTCACTTAGTTTAACTGAGGATGAAGAAGGGACCATTTTGCAATCCTGCGCTATCCCTTCCGAAGGGGTCGGTATTTGGCCGGAGAGTCCTAAGTTCCCCTAACGGGTTACCATGCATGTCCGATAATGATTACTGGTTGGATATTTAATTAAGTCCAGTTTAGGGTGATCAATCATTACATATAATTCATACAATATTTGCTAGAGCAACAAACAGAATCATAGCATCACCCATAATCAAGCACATGCACACATTTAAGCTATCTAACAAGCACAACCAAGTATAATCTTAAGCCTCCAAAATACAGCATCGTATTAATCTCAACTTACCTCGACTCCTCGCTCACTCACTCGAGGTCCGATTTGCTCAGGCCATCGCCGATCATCCCTATAACACGAACGTGGTTTCAGCTTTCTATATAAATATTATAAGTTTGTTTTATCCTATAATGCTTATTGTTAGGTTTTGTTTAAGGTTTAATATGTCTAATTATCTAGGTATCAAGTCTTTTACAATTATTCTAGGTTTGGGGTTGGGTTTAGGTTCGATTTTCCACATCGATTTCTAAATTAGATTTTAGTTCGATTTTCTAAGTAGCGTTTTATATTCCAACCCTAGAAATTCGTTTCAACCCATAATGTGAAATTAATCACATTATTTCCCGATACCCTAAATACGATTATTACCCCTAGTCAGCATTTTATTCCATCCGGTACACTTAAATCCCTATTTGTGTACCGAATTTACTCCTAATGTGAGAAATTTTTACATTTTTCATATAATTACATAAATTCAAGTTTCTTATCAGATTTATTATATATCCCTATTATTTATATAATATCAATTTTTATCCTAATATTTTCTATTTATTATATTTTCAAAAATTACACATTATGCACATAATGCATTTATAATATTTCTATTACCCTAATTACCATCTCTAACATAAATTATCACTTCAAAATGTCTAAATTCATCCTAGATCAGGTTTTACACCTAATTATTCTAATTTACAAAATTAACTCATAATTTACTATGTTTTTCTATTACTAATTTACTACATAATTAACCTAATAATTACATCTAACACTCTAAATGCTATAAGTATCATACTCCATCAGATCTTAACATCCTAAAACATGTAATTATTCACTAAATCAGAAATTAATCATTTAATTACATAATTAACCCTAAATTACCCATTTTATGCCTCATTTTAGAGCCTAAAAATTATCTAAAAATTTCAAAAATTAATTTTTGAAAAAGGGCTTCATAGCACTGTTCTATATCATCTAAGTAATCTACAAAAAAATTTTGGGCTTGAAACTACACTCCTAAGGTCATTTATTTCTAAACCGAAACATGCTCGGTTTTGCACGATTTCTTAGGGACCATATATTACAGAACATAATTTCATCAAAATAATATTTTTTCTACAAACTACATACAAAAATATCTTAGAATGACAAAATTCATAATTTTCTAATTATAATTACTATTTTTACAAATTTTCACAAAATCGGGCTGGAAATTGGACTCACCGATTTGGGTGGCTCCGGCCACCGCGGGCCGCCATGGCCTTGTCGGCCGGCCTGGGTGCTGCCACCACCGTGTGGTGGTGGTGGTGGTGGTGGCCGTCCACTTCCAGCTGCTCGTCTGGTGGGGGTTCCCTTTAGAAGCCCTAATTGCACAGATTTTTTCTAATTTTTTCCAAATCGAATTTTTCTCTCAATTTTCGAATCTCCCTAATTTTCTCTGATTCCCAACTGTCCAAATGAGTTCCTGGATTTTTCCTGCCATTTATAGGGTTTTAGTGTAATTATTGTGCATTAATTTGATGGGATTTTGCCCCAATTCTTTGATTTTTGACTTTTTGTTTGTCCAATTCTTATTGGATAATTTTTATTTTTCTGATTTGAACCTGCCACGACCTGATCTTGCTTCAGTTATCCACTTCTGATTTTTTTTTATTTTTATATAATTATTTTGTATTTTTCTTTAATTATTTACTTAATTTTCAACCTATTTCACTAATTACGCGTGTTTTTATCTACACGTAAATACATGTAGGGTGCACGTGAACATTCCTAAATATTATTTTGGTCATTCTAAAATTTTTAGTATACATATAATCTATCTTTAATAATTTATTAGTTATTATATTACACTTTTTGCCTTTTCGGTAATTAGCAGTTATTATGCATAAATTTGAAAATTTTATAGTCTCCTATTTTACTACTTATTTTCTTAAATTTAAGTTTACAGGGTCATTTTTACTGATATCTTGTTAAATAGTTTATAATTTGGGTTTGATCGGATCTTTTAACCGATCGCCCTAAACCTTGAGTTCTAAGTTCAATCTTACGGTTACTTGGTTGAACTTTGGGGTTTACAGTCTATACTCTTGATTTGGAGACTCACCAACAACATCTTCGAGTAGTCTTTTTCAAACTTTGAGCTAAGAAGCTTTATGCTAATAAAAAGAAATGTGGCTTCGACTAAACTGAAGTAATCTTCTGGGGATTTATTGTGAGTGATGGTGGTATACGAGTCAATAATGAGAAGATAAAAGAGATTACTAAATGGCCTGTGTCAACCTGTTCAATTGACGTATGAAGCTTCTACAACTTGACATCATTCTATCATCGATTTATAAGGAATTTCAATAGAATTGTAGCCCCACTCACTAAGCTATTAAAGAAGAATGTTGAGTTTAGGTGGAGAGAGAAGGAATAGAGGAGTTTTGAAAAGGTAAAGGGGAAGTCGATTACTGCTCTTATCTTAGCTTTGCTGAACTTTGACAAAGTATTGAAGTGGACTGTGATGCATCCAGACTAGGCATAAGGGTTATACTGATGCAAGAGGGTCGACATATTACCTATCTTAGTAAAAAGCTTCAAGGAGCCACATTCAACTATTCTATCTATGATAAAGATTTTTACTCCTTGATTTAAGCTTTAATTATATGGCAACACTATTTACTACTCAAAGAATTCGTGATCTACATTGATCACGAATCTTTTAGATATTTAAAGAGTTAGTCCAAGTAGTCTCGAAGATAAGCCAAGTAGGTCAAGTTATGGAGGAATTTTCTTATGTCGTAAAGTATAAGAATAGAAAGAATAATGTAGTGGTCAACACTCTATCAAGATGACATTCCCTCTTGATTGAATTTTTTACCCGATTATTAGGATTTTCCATGATTAAGGATTTGTATGCTGAGGATCTATATTTTGGTCTAGTCTATGCCAAATGTGAAGAAGGTTAAACACTTGATGACTATGATAGGGAGGACGGGTACTTATTTAGGAAGAGGAGATTGTATATCTTGACTTGTTCCACAAGAGAGCTGCTAGTGCATGAGATACATGGTAGAGAATTATCTAGACACTTTGGTAAGCATCGAACTCAGAAGGTGCTATCCTTTAGATTCTTTTGGCCAAAGATGATGAGAGATGTCAAAGCTATGTTAGGAAGGTGTGCTATTTGTAGAAGAGTAAAGAGCTGAGCCGAGCAAGGATATTATTTACCATAATTGATCCTAACTAAACGATGGTTTGAGTTTAGTATGGACTACATGTTAGGGTTGTTGAAGATGTCTCGAAGGAAGGATTCCATCATGGTGGTCATGGACCAATTCAGTAAGATAGTACACTTTGTGCCTTGCTCCAAGACTAATAGTGCTTCAGTTATCTATTTTCTTTTGCAAGTGGTCATTAAACTTCATTGAGTTGCTAAGACCATTATTTTGGACTAAGACCCAAAGTTTATGAGCCACTTTTGGAGAACGTTGTAGAGACAAATGGGAACTAAACTATTGTACAATACGTCTTATCATCCACAAAGGGACGGTTGAATCGAGGTTATCAATAAGACAGTAGGAACTTTATTCCAAGTAGTTGTTGGTTAAAACATGGTCAATTGGGATCTGTGCTTACTTATAATTGAGTTCACCTACAATAGGATTGCCTACAGTATCTCTAACATGTCATTATTTAAGGTTGCCTATAGGTTCAATCCTAAGCTCCCATTAGACTAAACACCCCTCCTGAGCTAGGTCAATGATCGATTAGCTATAGAATGATTTGAGGCCATTAGAGTAATGTATCAGAAGGTCGTAGAACATTTAAGTTGAGTTGCTACCAAGCTTGAGAGACGAGGCTAAAGATGGAAGAATAAGGAATTTCAACTACATAATTTAGTCTGGATCTACATCAATAAGAAACGATTCTTAAGTTTAAGGAAAAGCAAGCTATCTCTTAAGGTTAACAGACATTTTAAAGTGTTTGAAAAGATCAATCCTAATACTTATAGGATTGAACTACCTGAATAGTATGGGGTCTCCAACTCTTTCAACATTACTGACCTCTACCTATATACTCTTGAAGACGAGCAACGTAGAGTTAAGCTAGAATTGATCCTAAATCTTAAATAGCCTGGAGGGGATGATGGGGATCACAAACTAATCACGTGCTCCCGAGCTCAAAGACTTACTCAAATGGTTAGTTGAGTTGTTTGAGGGGAGTTAAACTCTGAAGAGCAATGCATTCTTTAGGTCGACCTATTGAGTTACTTTGCTCTCCGCCTCATCCAAGAGATTGCTGAGGTGATCGACTTGTTGCTAAGTCGACCCTTCTACAGTACATCTGACCAAGGTTAAGCATTAAACCTACATACTGTTGACCTAAAACATTGCCGAGGCTGAGTTGACCCCAATTTCAAGCTGATCAGCCGAGGTCGACCTGACATTGGACCACCTCTTGAACTGACCCTTCCTCAATCTAGAACATCCAAGCTACTGACCCTGACCTAACTTGCTTATAACCTACTCTACTTAACGTATAGCATCATTGGGACCATATAATAGACAGCTGACATGCACTTTATTTTTTAACATCCATATTATCCTTTATAGTTGAATATTCCTTTTTTTCTGATTACAACTCTACCTTTATAAATTATTCATTTTCCTTTTCTAGTAGAAATTTTTTTGTAATTTATATTAACCTTGGACTTACCCTAATTGGGTCATATAAACACTTGTCAATTGTAATAGCTACAACAGTTAATGAGTCACGTTTAGACATACTTCTCTTCATGAGCTAAGTGTTTTTCTGCTTTCTCCCGTTTACTCTTATTTGATCCATCATGAGTGCGGATTAGTGGTAGGTACCCTCTGGCCATACTTATGCATAATATCAAGTGCAACTTGAGCTTGTGTGAAACATTAGTGTGTTATATCCTTCATTGGTGCATGAGAACCCTCTGTTCAAAGCTTATACTATCATTTATTTTTTAAACTATCTTGTAGTTCAAATTCACCCCTCCTAGTTATGTGCAATATTTGGCTTCGTATGTTCATCCACAATAACTTGTACTAGATAGTGAAAGTAACATTGAAGAGGTACAATAGGAAAAAGGTAATATTTAAGAGGTACAATAGTGAAAAAAAAAATTCTTTTATTTAAGAAACACCTCCTTTTAAGTAAATGATGAAACTTTTAAAATATTGCAACATTAAACTGATTTTGCATAGATTTTGCTCTTACTGAAAAAAAAAAAAAAACCTGATTTTGCTAGCTAAAAGAAAAATGGAAAAAAAAAAAGACCTAATAAAATACTAAACAACACAACTCTTCACACAAATAATATTTCAACAAAATATTTAAATGTTATAACCATTTCAAAATAAGATACCATTTTATGAAAAGCAATCAAGTTTCATAATGTTATATTATATTTATTTTTTATTTAATTATATATTGTTAAGATATTTATTATGATATTTTTAAATAAAATTTTTATTTTTATTAATATTCTAAGTTGATATTTGTGTATTACACGAGTTTTATTGGTTATATTTTTATTAGCAAAATAGTAATCATAAGTTCAATTCCACCGAAAGCACTAAACCTAGTATTGATAGTAAATATTAAATAGTAAAGCAATATTGATTCTCACAACACACTGCTTAAGCAATTATGTACATACTTGATATAACATATTACCATTCATAAATATACAAACTAAACAAACACAAATAAAGATCTTTTCTTTAATATTTTCATAAAAGATTACTAAAATTAATATATTAATAATATATGAATGAAAAATCAAGGTGAATGTTATCATTTAGTTATATAAATATATTATCCATTGTAGCTTTATGTTAATATTGATTATTTTTCAACATTTAGATGTTTCAAAATTTATGTGAATACTATGTTTGTAAATAGCTGCAAGTAAAATAAGATAAATGGTTTCTTTTAAGAGTTACTAATGACTCAAAGTAAAATAACAAGAAGTACCATATAAAAATACGTAACACACCAAAGAGGTACAATAACAAAGACTAAAGTTAAACAATTCGATATGGCCAATCTATTACCTAAACAACAGGTTGGGCTATTTTGCTATGGTAAGTTATTTGCTATAAAAGTTAACTTATTAAGCTTTTATAGCAAATTATCTTAATCAGCGTTACGGTAACGCTAGAAAAATCCAATTTGATATAACTTGAAATAGGCAATATATGGAATATCCTTGGTAAAAAAAAAAAAAAGAGATATTAGTGTCTCCATTTTCGAAATATTCAACAAAATATCCCATTGTACTAATTTCTATTGGAATATTTGAAAAGTAAGTATAATTGAAATTGCCGTAAAGAAATTATTTAAAGTGCAAAAGAAAGATTTTACGATGGTTAAAAAAGTAAACCATGAATTAACCACTTTCCAATTAATTATACTTAATTACACTTTAGATCTAGTCCACATAATTATCTATTAGCTAATAAAAAATATAATATTTTATTTAAAAAAAATACAAAATGTGTAGGAATTATATAGGATTTTTCTACGATTTCATCCCTTTTTTTTTTAAGGATTAGTTTCGTCATTCATTCTTAATTTGTACTATTTTAAATCTAAACTATTAAATAAATTTTGAATTCAACTGTTGAAATTTTAAAAGATAGAGATGAATGGTAGAATGAAGAGTGAGATTAGTTTCTTCAAAACAGAGGACGAGAATATAAAAATCTCCTATTTGATGTAAAAGTAAGGGTTATATTCATTAGAAAATATTGAAGAGGGTTTTATATGAGTTTTGTAATCATATATTATAAATAGATATAAAACTAAAAAGCTGCCACTATTGAAAAACCTTCCAAAATTTATACCTATTTATATATTTTATACCGGATCTTTTATATCCGAGCAATGTCGCATCTTCAATTATGTTGTTTGATTGCCTTACAAAGGTCCTTATCAGGTGCCAACCATTGCATAGATGTGCAAAAGTAATATATCCACAAACTTCCAGTACTAGATACAGACCAGAAGTGCTTGCTTGGTCCTCGTTAGATGTCTAGTGATATGTCTGTCTCCTTACTTATATGCATCATTTGGCCCTTAACCAACCAGTCCAGAAATGCCAATAGTCCATGCAAGCAATAAAAATCAAAGCAAAATATTCCTGATTCGTTGTCTCGTTTCGTATTTCTACTGGTCATATATTAATTATATATGAATAGAAAAACATAAATGAAATTCAAATTGCATTCACTATGCATCAAATATGGTAACACATAATTGATTAGATATTGACATGGATTTCGATTGAAGTGGAGAAGCTTATTATGAAAATCATACTTTCATGAATTGCATCTACTATTCCATTCCAGTCGTTTCAACTATGCTATGATGAATTGAAACTTAGTCAAAGAAGAAAAGATATAGTATCTGAGATTTGCTAGAAAATTAGGTTCATACAGAGAGAATTGTAGCTTTCAAGATTATTATTAGCTAAGCTCTTTGGAAATTTTCGATTAATCTTATTTTTAACTTTTCGAGTAAAGTGTCTCCAATAGAGAGATAGGCTATTAGGAGGTCTTTGGTTGTAATTTGAATTGATCTTAGTCTCAATTTCGATAAGATAATGAGTTGTGTGAGAACTGCTTAGGATTTTTCAGCAAAAGAAAACTATTTTTTTGTTAAAATTTATTTTTCTGGATTTGGTTCAGCTTGTTCTTTCTTAAAATCATGAAAAGTAATTAATTCAAGTGGATTGTAACTTTAAAAAAGGGTTTCAATCAGACTTAAATTATTATTTTTTTTATGAATAATGAAGTGTGGCGCAAGCCAAACAAAAAATAAACCAAAGCTTGAAATTCTATCAAATTAAGCTAACGTTTAGAATTACTTTTCACTCATGCACAGTAAACTCATTAATTACATATGGAGGAAAATTAGACTTTCAAACACCTTGGGGCTCAGACTGATGATTGTCCCAAGGGTGCACTTAGCTCTAAAGAGTCCAAGTAAGGGCTAAACCATGTGTTTTAGTGCCAACCCAATGATAGGTGTATATGTATGCATTATGGAGATCATGGGCTCGAGCTAGTTTCTTGTTGCCTGGCAAAAATTTTATTTTCTGAAGGGTGTGTGTAATGCATGCGTCCGTTAAAAGCGCCGGTGTATAAGCGCCGTGGCCCCACATTGTCTTAATCTCCTTTCTTCTTACTTTGCCATGAATAGGGGTACTAGATCAGGCAAGTTAAAAAAACTCATGCGACCAAAGCTCTTTTCTTTTCCAAGTACGTTTGTTTGTTATATTTTTATAGTGCTAAGTTTGGTTTGCATATTAATTAAAGTGACCTGATAAAAGAGTCTTAAGACGCTAAATAAAAGTTAAAAAATTTATATTATATATTTGATAATCTATTTCATATGGTGCAAAATAAAAATATTTTTAACATTCCAAAAGTGATCCTACACCATTTTCAAATCACAATACTAGACTTTATCATAATTTATATTATGTGCTTTTGATATTTTTAATAAAAAAATTCTTATCCAATACTATACACACTAGACATAATACAAGAGAGTTGTACTATTCAATTATTCTTATTTAGTGTTATCTCATTTTCCTAATACTGTTTAGTTCTACTAATTAAATGCTATCTTAAATTGGACCCTATTTTGGTCCAAACTTTCAAATTAAAGACACAAAATTAGGAAGGATATGGTTTAGAATTAATTCATATTTATTTGCACAAAATAAGTAATAAACTAGGCAAAAATTGTTATAAAAAGTATATGAACACAAAAACTGGTACTTGATGTATTTGACTAAATATTGGTAATGTTATACAAAATTAATGCACAAGGTAGGGTTTCCTTGGATATCATTTAAATAATAAACTCATACATGTATTTAATTTCGGTTGTAAATATCTACGTTTAAAGAAATTAACATTTTTCTTTCCCGGTAAGCCCTAACCCATAAACCAAGTCCCTTTCTCTAAATTCAACCTATTTCTTAATCAAATTGGTCGAAACAAGGCTTTAGGTTTCCCCATCTTCATAGTTTCAAAACCCTACATTAATTTGATTCATAGGCCGATTTTAGTAATTGATTTTGAGATTTTGTTTATAGGGTTTGTAGGTATGTAAATTAGCATAGTTATTAAAACTACGAGTAAACAGATGTGATTGTGTGGGTTTACAATTTTATGAGTTCTTCTTAGTTAAATGAATGAAAAATCATTTTTGATATAGACTTATGATAGAATTGTAATTTTAGATATACAATTTTATAAGTTTATAATTTTACTAGTTTAACATTATTCTACAAATTTATAAATTCTAATTCTCGGTATAATCACCAGTTTGATAACTATGCGAATTGTTTTCTAATTTTTTTTTTTTTTTTGAAATTGATTGACTTACAAGACTCATAACCTCAAATTGATTGAGGGGTTTTTCTTCCTACGATCGCGAGAGCCAGTCCAACCACTCGTTGGCTACTGCTAACTACTAGAGCCATCAATTAGCCGTTGTTCGCGCATGTATAAAGCATATCACCTATCATTTTCTTTAATTTTCCCATTTTTTTTATAAATGAAAAAATAAATGTTGGTTTTACATGAAAATAATAAAATATGCATTCCTGTATTTAACATGTTAACATAGGGTTTGATGCCATTTTGGCTCTCATGTGTATTTTAAATGTTAAACATGCTATTCATCTACTAAAAATCCAAAAGTACACAAGTTTCATAAAAAATAAAAATATTTCCTAAAGTTGTCTATTTCTTATTGACGATTTAAATGATAATTGTATACATAATATGGTGTGTTTTGACTAATATAGGCCTTTGAATGATTTTTGGATAATAAATCTTTCAAAAAATTTTATATTTCTTTGTATTTCTCATCAAATGGATGGCATCTTGAATTTGTTCAATATATGAAAAACCAAAAATAAATTAATTAATTAATTAAAGGAAACATAAGAAAATTGAAAATATCTAGAAAAAAAAATTTGTATTTTGTTGAATTTATTAATATTTCTTATATGATTTAGCTTTTCCTTTTTTTTTTTTTT